>LS485097.1:4273-113344 GCA_900490705.1 Pristionchus arcanus
AACTAAATCTTATCTTTAAAATATGCAAATGATAACGATCATCTGCTTAAGTTTTCACTACAACGCCAATTCATTATGTTCGAAAAGTTGCCAGAAACTAGCTGAATCATCAGTAGTAAGAACTACCCTTATATACCCTCGAATAGTATTGAACCATTTAGAAGAGTAAAATATTGTAGAAGAATTGCGAGATGATATACGAAAGAGAGAAGACAGCGATCGAGCGAGAATAGAGGGAGAGGGAGGGGAGGGAGGAGATGGGAAGAGGGTGTCAAATCCCGACAGAGATACCGACAAAGTCGGTATTGCCGACTCCTCTTCCCTTCCTGTCGGTATTACCGACGATGGGAAGAGGGTCTCTCTCCCTCAAGAGCTCGTGCTCGCGAGAGAAGGGAAGAGCCTCCGTTAGCTCGGGAGTGCCGATACCGAACGCGCAACCCTACTAGATTGTGATCGATGGTGGGTTTCTCATTCTCACGTATACGAAAATGTTGTATTGATAACGCTGATCTTATAGTCGCGAAGTGTTCCGGACTTTGCAGGCTGACAACATTTAAAGATCAGCATCTGGGGATGTGATCACTGATCAGTACATGCGTGGGAAAGAAGTGGTGCTTCACCAGATGACACTGTGGAAGGAGAGGTGAGTGACAGCACGATGTGAAATGAATAGTTCCTCGTCTAGTCATCGCTAGTCAAAACGCGCGATCAGGAGCGATAGAACACCAATTCTTGTTGAAATTACACAAAAAAAAGCAATAGATCAGACATTTAGATCAGACTGACAAGGTTCCAACAACACGGTTTAAAAGAAAGAACAAGGGAACACGAAAAAGGCTTTGATTCCAAAAGAATATCATGAGCTCATGCACCTTGGATACTTCAAAGACACAGATCTGTACCTAGATCAATGAAATATCTAATCCGTCCCTGGTTTCGCTTCTCTGATTCTCTCCTTTTCTCCTGCTCTCTCGCTTTCTCTGCCCGGCGAAAGACAAAGATAATAGGAGAGAGTCATTCTCTCCAAATCTGTTTGCTAATAGCGCGCTTAGGAAATCTGATGATGATGCGGCACCGAAGAGTAAACAAATTTCTCATCCGTTTCACTATTTTGGCCTCATCGTTTCCATTGATCTCTACGACTTTCTGCTCGTCTGAAGCTCTCGTTTCACCATGCTCTCTCGTATCTCTGACATCTAGGGGAGACGAGCGAAACAAATGCAATTCAATCTCGGACGATTTATCTCCCTGAGAACGGGGAAAATCGGAAACAGAAAAATGGAAAACTACTCGAAATTCGGCGTGGATCGAAATGGCAAGAGAAATCGACAATTGGAATTAGGGTTGGTGAAATCGGACGAGACAGTCGAGATCTCGGCAATGTGTCTCGACTCGAGACAAAATGGTCGAGACGTCCGACAAACGAGAAAGCCCGGTCAGAGAATAGAGGGAGAGGGAGGGAGAGGGAGGAGATGGGAAGAGGGTGTCAAATCCCGACAGAGATACCGACAAAGTCGGTATTGCCGACTCTCTTCCCTTCCCCTCTCCCGAAAAATCGCTCGAGCGATAGGGAGGGGCGAGGAAGGGAAGAGGGGGTCGGCAATCCCGATACCGATACCGAACGCGCAACCCTACAAGGGTTCGGAAACGGCCCAATGAATAAGCCTGAAGCGGCATTTTTCTTACGAATACTCACGTTTCCGGGCACCGGTTTAGCTACGAGGAAGCCATTGTTATGGAATGAAAATCGCATGCGTCATGGATGAATCCGTCATTTCGATCGAGTAATCCGTGAGCCTAATCTGGTGTTAGCAACCCAAATACTTTTCTAATCCTGACACTACTTGATGTTTTGGAAACGCATTTTACCTTTTTTTTGTTGCAAATGCTCGTAGAGATGCGATAATTTGTTTGAACACTTGCTTAATCTGGCTGTGTCATGATTAATAACGTCATTTTACACGTAATCATCGCACCTAATCCACCATGAGCAAGCGAGATACGTCTAAAATTTTCGATTTTTTGCGACAACAAGAAAAATGAATGTGCATTAGAGTAGGGAATAATAATGATAGGGAGAGAATACTCCGCCGCGAAAAAAGGCTGGGTCAAAAATAGAGCAAGTGCTCATCTTGGATGAGATGCGGATAGATCACTTCTGAATCGCCTGACTATTTTAATTTCCGCTCCAGTCTAGGTATTGATCACCAAGCCGCTATCAGACATTGATTAGACACGATAATTCGTCGAATGATCAGGATCTGATTGTGAAAGTGCATCGAAATTTGCAAGCAACACGGTGTTTGATCAGCAAGATAAGCGGATGTTTATCTCGATTATAATAATCATTTGCCTGCTGCGCCTGATTATGAATCACATTCGAATCTTTTCAAAGCGTCACATTCAAATTTCAATGATTCTTCAATGAAATCTAATCTAGTATCGATCCACAACCCTATCTATGAACAGTCAGATCCAACTAGTAATATTTTTCCGGGCAGAGAATGAAATTCTCCGAATATCATCATTCTTCGCGAGTAAATGCGGCGCCTGAAACGGAGCGATGACTCAACGCGCAGAATGACAAAACGCGTGTCGATCACTCCTTATCTTATCATTTTTTTATTATTCAAATATTATTGTAACGTCATTGTTTACATAATAGTTGCCTCATTGTTGCAATAGTGTCACAAAGGACAATGGTTTTCGCTAAAAAGTTAAACACATAGGTTTGCTATGATAATACCATTCGGAAACATCTAAGTCATCCAGTCCCTCTCATTCCTCTTATCTTATCGATCATTGATGCGACTGTGTCACCATTTTGCGTTGCTCATTTTGCCAACCGATGGGTATACCCCCTCTATTCGTGATTTGCGTTAGTAAGCTTGCAGTGTAGCATTCTATAATCACTGCGCTCCTTGTTTTACTGATGGACGATAGGCAAACGATTGCATTACTCATTTCCGGCCGTTGGGCATACCCCGTCAATTCGCGATTCAATTTCTGCAGAGTATTTTAGAGGTATAATGATGACCGATCGTCAATAGCTCATGAAAGATTCTATTCATTCGGTCATTAATAGCATTAGTAATGCAGCACTTGCCAATAAGGGCTTGCAATCACTGTGCATTTCCGTAGCCCGTTGAAAGCGCGATAGTAGAAATGACATCATCGATACAACTGATCTTGCCCAGGACATTGTGCGTGGAAACCAAACACATGTTCGTGATCTTTACCCTCTCCCAAGTTCTTCAATGGAGTTCATCAGAACACGTATCCTGGCAGCTAGAGTTCCAATTCCCCCATCCCTTCATTTCACCTTCTCTCGCACCTCTCGCCGGAGACGGTTACTAGCAATACCCCAATGCGTCTCTAGCGCGTCCAAAGCTTATCATTCACATTTCGAACATCTATTCCCCCTTTCCTATTCTAAAATTGCATGTTATTTTTCTCGAATGTTTTTGCGCCAGTACAGCCGAACCGAAGCAAAGCGAAACAAAAGCGGCTCGCTCATTTTTAGAAATCGATCCCGCGCCTTCGGTGTCTCATCCTTCATCACCCCTTGCTCATCCCTTGCTAACTCTTCATTCTAACCGTCTAACTCTCTTCATTCTTAGTGCTCTCTCGCCTTCTCTAACCCCCTACAGACAGTCACCCGTCCCCGATCCTTCCCTGTGCTTTTGCCTCTCTCGCCGTCTGTCGTCGTCTGCATCTCTTCATTCCGCACACTCTCTCGCGTAGTCTGACCGGCGAGAGATAAGGCGGAATGGAGAGATGATATTGTTGTCCCTTTCTCGGCTGACTCACCTCCCCTTGGTTGTGAAAGATCATTCCTTGATTCACTTCAGGCGCGCGCTCGATTTGGGTGCGACAGAGCGCTTATGATCTCTCATATTTGCCCAAAAATTCGATCAGAAGCTTATAAAATAAGGTAATTCTCGTTATAGTGAGATATGGCGCAACGTTTGTTCACTTTTGCATTCGTCATCGCATAGTTCGCTGTTTCCGACCTCTACTAGTGCATTGTTGTACGCAAAATCGAGAGCTGAACCGATTCTGACTAACTATTATATCTCTCCTGTCTGCTCCAGTAGCTGACCTTATTAGCGATATTGGAGCAAAAGCTCTCTGACCCTTCATAATTCGTTGTTGAACTATCGATCCTTGCAATCTCTTCTCAAATCCCCTCTTCACCCCTTCATCCACCTCCCGCTTCCCTCTCTTCCATTTCCATCCTATTTCCGTCGGGCCATCTATCTCACTCACCTCTATATCCCATATCCACATCGACAAATTTCACCCTCTGTCCTTTATCCCTCGCTTTTTTTCTTTGGTGGTCAATTAAAAAGCATTTTGATGTGTATTCTAATGAACACGGGTACTAATACGGTAGCTGATCACTATTGCCATTTTTTCAATATACAAATCGCTCCCATTTCCATCCTATTTCCGTCGGGCCATCTATCTCACTCACCTCTCCCGCTCTATATCCCATATATCCACATCGACAAATTTCACCCTCTGTCCTTCACTCCCTCGCTTTTTTCTCTGGCGGTCAATGAACACAATAATATATGTATCACAGGCAGTTTGATGTCTGCTCTAATGAACACGGGTACAGATACGGTAGCTGATCACTATTACCATTTTTTCACAAAAAAATTTCGCGCTCATTTCCATCCTATTTCCGTCGGGCCATCTATCTCACTCACCTCTATATCCCATATCCACATCGACAAATTTCACCCTCGCTCCCTGACAGTCGAACCCCCTCAAAAAGGGTCGCCGTCTCTTCATTTCGCGCGCTCTCTCGCCAGACCTGACCAACGAGAGATAATGTGAAATGTAGAGATGTCGGCTCTGACCCTCGAGCACCAATTGGCAAAGGAGGTGAACCCGCCACTCAAAAAGCGACGGGTCATAATTTCTCAATTGGCGAGGGAGTCTCGTTATCGTAGAGAAACGTCTTGTGCTCATTATACTTGTCTGGGTCTCTAATTTTGACAAGCTATCTCGCCGGTTAGAGAAGCGATAGATAAGGGGATAATGAGAGAGTCCGACTGTCTAATTCATTGATTCTCTTCGTTATGCCTTGCTGTAGTCGGTCAGTGAGTCGATAGATCAAGGGAAAATGAGAGCGCCAAACAGACCAATCGTTGATTCTCTTCATTATACCAAGCTCTAGTCGGTCAGAGAAACGAGAGAGCAGGGGATAATGAGAGAGTCCGACTGTCAAATTCATTGATTCTCTTCGTTATGCCTTGCTGTAGTCGGTCAGTGAGTCGATAGATCAAGGAAAAATGAGAGCGCCAAACAGACCAATCGTTGATTCTCTTCATTATACCAAGCTCTAGTCGGTCAGAGAAACGAGAGAGCAGGCGAAAATGAGAGCGCCAAACAGTCACAATCGTTGATTCTCTTCATTTTGCCTTACTCTTGGTGGTCAGAGAGGCGAGAAACCAGGGAAAATTAGAGAGTCAGATACAGCGCATTTCTCTTCATTTCTTCACGGCGCTCATTAATTCACGCAAACGATGCTAATTATCGCCTTTCCGCTCTGTGTTTCGCGCCGTTTCGCACTACATTTTATGTTAGAAATCCGCAGGATAGTGGCAAAATCACAGCTTTGGCTCCGTCATCTGACCCGGAGTGTTTCTTGCCGCTTGATATTCGCTTTAGATTGAAATCAAAGATTTGCTGTACCGAGTGCTCTAGTCAGTTAGATGCTCATTTTTCATCACTCGTTCCCGCGTTTTCTATTATCCTATTACGAATTCTTGTAAAATCACAGATCAGCCCACAACAGTACCTTTTTGGCTGCATATTTAAAAAAAGAATATTCATCATTTTGTCCCGCGTTTTCCAACATTCAATTACGCATTATCGCCAAATCACAGATCCGCCCCGATCACCGACCGAGGGCAACAACTACCGTAATCTGCTGAATTGAAGAAAATGGACGAAACGCAGTGAGCGGCCGACGATGGATAGTGAGTTTTTTTACAAATTAATATTTTAGATCTCGTTACTCAACCAGAATTGATGCACTGCATTCTTGACAAAGTATGCATGTACGGTGAAACACAAACGAATAGAATAATCAATCCGTTGAATGTGCGAATCTGTAAAAAGGTGCATTTCTGTATTTTTTTATTCCACGTGATGACCAGGTCATATTGTCAGTCCTCTTTCATTGAAAAATTTAGATTCAGGCTGAAACATAACTAAGCATTATGGATTGTGGGTCGCGACGATTATGTCATCATCAATGAGGGTGCAGCGTGGGTGAGGGGTGAGTGGGTGATGGTGGATGACCCAACAGATCCGCATTCCAACCCTTACTTCTTGTGTTGATTCAGCTTCCGTCTGTCCCTCATGAGGTGGAGGGAACACCCACACCCGTAATCACTAGAGTTGATGAATCAGTGTTGATAATACCGCACGTCGGTATTTCATTTTCCCCTCTCAAGTCCGCTAGCTATTTATCGTCATTAGCCGCTGTGAAGGAGCCCTCACAAAGATTAATACAGAATAAAGAAAGGAGAAGAGAAAAGTAAAGTAGAGAAGAAAGATACGTTTTGAGAAGAGAAAGTTAAGGAAAGTCAATCGTCGATCCATCTTGTAATTCCTACCGTAAAACTTTCTGTTGTTTTAATAAGTTGCCGTCGCGAGGGAAGGCAGTAATGCCGATTCCTCACACCCACACCCCCACTCATCAAAGCGATGACACTGAATCAGTCACCCAATCGCTCAGTACACAATCCCTCTACGCCTCTGCACTCAATTTTGTGCACTTTCAATTGAAGATTGTATCTGATTCAAACGCTAGAATCGGGTAATTGCAACGGTATCGTATCCAGTGGTATGATTATTCGATTTCATGTATCTAAGTATCTATGTTTTTATTTTTTAAACTCTGATCGGTCAGCAAAATTACCACATTTCCTCTATCGAAACTGATCAATTATCCGTGAAACATAGATAGCTCACAGGTGTGAATAATTTAGTAATCGAATGGTTTCCCCTTTCGCACTCTCTTTCTGAATGGCGAAGAGTTTGTAGGAAAGTGAGCTAGCCAGACAATTCCCTTTCACACAGGATGAAATCACTGTCCCAGATGATCCATAACATTCCTTCGTCCATTCTTTGCTCCTTGTTGATTCAGCTTCCGATGGTGGGGGTTTTGAGGGGGGGGGGAGTGGTGAGTGAGGAGGAGTGAGGATTTCACCACCATCGATGACCTTAACGTAGGCGGGGAAAAAGAGGTTACACATTCGATCGGTGAAATTGGTCTCTCCCACTCATTTCTATCTCGAAATTGAGTCAGTGATCTCCTTTCCTATTCATTGAGTGCGGTTAAATGGAGCCCTTCTTCAGAGTCAAGTGCCCCGATCGAATTACCTTCGCCCTTTTTTTCAGAAGCACGTAGATAAGTATCAGACGGTCCCACTTTGCGAAGTCGAGATCTGACCCTAAATTGAGAGAGAGTCATACTTTCCGTGCTGACAAGAAGTATACGTTTCAGTCTGAGCACATCTGACAACTCTCCCTGCCCCCTCCAATTATGGTCAGATTCAGTTAGAGCAACTCTCTCAATGTCGCGTCATTCTGGCGTTTGCTCTCTTGTTTACGAACTCAACCCGTACATTTCGTATTTTTTCATTGACATTTTGATCTAGAAATGGATCTCGTTATTAAATACTTGGGTCACAACGACTGCAACCGGTAATCACCTGATTCGCAAATGAAGCTTATTGTTAGCCTGCTCAGAGATCATTTCATCTCCTAATAAGATATTGAAAATGTTTTCACAACATATATGCATGTGCTCTCCTGGGCGTTGATTGTGAAAGACATTATATTTTCGAGCGCTCAATCACAGAAGAATCATAACGCAAGCCCAGAGATCACTTCCTTTCTAACCAGGACTATCTCTAGAGTTACACGTTCGAGTCTTGGGCATGTTTTCTACATAAGAACATGGTTTGACGGTCCAAGAACATCAGTAGAATTAAAGCCCAGAGATCACCCCTCCTCGTGCTAACAAGGCCGGTCAACACCGATTGTTGCCTAGTAATGCACCTCCCTCCTCCCTCCTCCTCCCTCTCCCCTCCTCTCCCCCTCCCTCCTTGAGGATCATTCCTTGAGGACCCCCTCCCCTCTCCCCCCTTCCCCTCTCTCCTCCCCTCTCATTCACGCTTGACAAGGTTCTCATCCCTTCCTTCCTTGCCCTCCCCATTCCCTGACTTGGGCGGCCCTGATTTGCTCGTTACCTTGCTACTTCCGACTCCTCGTTTTGTCGTCGTTTCCGGTCAACTTTTAGGCAAAAGTGACAGCCTATAATGCCAAATTATAACATGAAGGTTAACTGAAAAGCTCCTGTAAGCCTTAAGGTATCTTGGACACTCTTGGATACTTTTGTTTGTTGCCTTTACTTGCGACTCTTTGATGTCGTTTCCGGTCACTGTGTTTACTTGTAGAAGAAATGCATCTGAAAGATCAACATCACTGATATTTACTGGCTCCCTGTTCTGATTTGATCTTTTGTTGGTTCTCAATAACTTCCTAACCGCAAGTTCTTCCCTTTTCCGTTTCCGGTACCCCTGTTCTTAAATTTGAAGAGAATCTGATTATCTGAAATCGTAATGAATACGATCTCATGTTGATGTTGACTGACTTTCGGCCAAAAATATGTGTTGTTGTTTCCGGCCGCATTGCCTATGTTGACCCCTTGTCCATGCGGCTATTTTCACTGACTACCACACCTTGCTAACCCTGAAAATTTCCGGTAGTAGTGGTTTCGTGAATTAAGGGGTATACCGAGTTGAACTAGGAACAACAATTTGAGCTAATAACCATACTCGTTTGCGATTCTGCAGTTACCTATCATTATTTCTGACTATTTCTGTCAACACTGTTTACCTCGTGGTATCTACCAGATTAGATGGTAAATCTGGCTCTGATTATTTTAGAAATCATGCATTTATTTTTCCCATGGCTGTTCTCTTCTCGGAACGCATCAGATATCGCGTACGTGAGAGATATGAAACAGACTGCTAAAATGATCATTCCCATGCCCTTTTCCGATTCTATTTCCATGGTTTTCGCACGGAAGCACTTCTTTTGTGAGGATCTCTTTTGTGTATTTTTCTTGTCAGGAAAGGAATACTAAGATCAACTCAGTGAACCGTCGATCTTTTCTTGCCTATTTTCTTTCCGGAGCTCACCAGAAATCAAAATCGCCAAGAGTACGTGATAGAAACGGCTACAGACTGCTAAAATGGTCGCTCCCATAGCTTTTATTTCCATGGTTTTCGCACGGAAGCGCTTATTTTGTGCCGTCTTTTTTGCCGACAGGAAATAAAAGTTTCCGATTCTTTCTTATATCTTTGCTTTCTGGAGCCAAAAATCAAAAATCTTCAAAACTACGTGAGAAAAACGGCTTCAGGCTGATAAAATGGTCGTTCCCATAGCTTTTATTTCCATAGTTTTCGCACGGAAGCACTTCGTTTGTGCCGCTTACCCTCAAAGGATATCGTCATAAGAGCAGAGGGGAACCAAGGCTCTGTTTTCCCCGATCCTCCCAGCATAAAGCCCATAGTAATAGCACAGGTGTGTATACTTTCCATATCCGAAGCCCTTTCTCCCACTTTCCTTCTTCCTCTTGATCTCTTTCAATTTCGACTGTTTGAAGCCAAAACTATGCAATAGGATCATCTATTTGATGTTGAGGAAATGCAAATGCCAAAAGAAATTAGTTGTGAAGAAATGTTCATACTAGGAAAAGCCCATAGTTATAGCGCACCTGTGCACTCATATCCGAAGCTCCTCTTTCTACTTTCTTTCCTTCTCTTGCTCCTCTTCCCCTTTTCAACGGTTTGATGCCTAAAACCAACCCCATCTATGTATTGAGAAATATACAAAAGCCCATAGTTATAACGCACCTGTACACACACGTTCCATATCCGAAGCCCTTTCTCCCTTCCTCATTCTCTTACTTTTTCTATGATTATTCAACTCGTAACGGTATTATTTTGCAGAATCATAATTTTGCCGGTGAACTAGAGTAAACATGTTCTGTGAAAGTAAATATGCTTGCAAAGCAGCGAATAAGTTCATGGAAAACCCATAGTTATAGAGCACCTGTATAATCATTCCATTTTCGAAGCCCTTTCTCCCTTCCTCATTATATTCATCTATCTTTCCCTATAAGTATTCTGGGGGGCTATATTTTTGCAGAATCCAAAGTTTTTTTCAGTGAACCAGTGCGCCACATGTTTCATGACAGTAAACACGCTTGCAAAACAGCGAATAAGCCCATATCACAGCGATAGCTAAAGCAAACCTGTGCACACACTTTCCATATCCGAAGCCCATTCTATTCTTCCTTCTCTTCCTCCTCTTTCGATTCTATTCGCTTTGAACCAACAACTAATCAAATCAACGATTTTCGTGATCTCCTCCTTCCCCCGTGTTCCATTTCAACACATCATCATCTGGTTCTACTTTTTTTTAAAATCTTCCATTGGCCTAACTTCATACCTTTGTACTAACATGCTACCCGAAGCCTCTTTTCAAGAAAATTTATAGTTTGGAAGCGAAGAATTCACTGTATTTGCAGCCAATATAACAATAAGTCTCAGCTTCCATGTCAATGAAGGTGTCTTATTGTCGCAGGTATCTCTTCTGCCATCCGAAGCCCCGTCCTTTCTTCCCATGTTTTCCCATTCCTCCTCCTCCTTCCCTATCTTTCCTCCTCCATCTCTATTATACCTGCTCTCTCACCAGTTAGAGACAGCGAGAGAGCATGCGAAATGAGGAGAGTGTCTCACTCTACCTGCCTCACTGACAAATACACGCGAATGAGTCACGCGCGCACACGAGGATATTTGATCTTCACGACGCTATTTCGACGGCCAATTTGGCGGTTATTAGAGCGTTTTCTTAGTGCAAATTAGCCTAGTTTCGCGGTTTGATTGAATCTACGGACATTTGCTTAGCTTGTTTGTAGGCTTGTCAGTTTTTATCGCTTACTTTTCGGCAATAATATCAATATTTAGCGATATCTCAACTTTTTAAGAGCCCATTATCCAATTTGCATGTTCTTCATCGGTATTTATATCCATTATTTGGTTCGATGCTCACTTTGAAGTGCTAATTATCCTCTCCGGATTGCTTACCGAGACATTACGTGCCGTTTTGAGGATATTCTTCCTGCAACCTAGATCTTACCGTCCATTTCAGGGATGTTTAGATAGTTTGAATAGATTTTATGCATTGTTTTGTCTCATGCGGCGAGTGTTTTTGTTGTTTTTAGTCGGCGCAATGGAAAAAGCGTTACGGCAAACGCGCCCGGGCGCGTCATATTGCCTGGTATGCACGGTTTTGACAGGCGCGAGTGGGGAGCGATTTTCCACTCGTCCATCATCCTTTTGTTCGTATAGTCTATCTTTCTACCTTTTGTTATGCCATTTCGAATCCATCAAGTGAGTCTGATGAGTGAGGATAGTTCCACAGTTTTCACAGGTGTATGGAGAGTGAGAGAGCGATTTTCAACTCATACCTTCTGCTGGTATGGGCCATACTATAGCGATTTGAAAGTTTTGCGCGATCTCACATCTCTAACCGATTTACTCTGTCCGTATAGTCTCTATCCACGCTTTTTATCCTCATCCCTACTCCCATGTTTCCATTGCCCCCTTCCGATCATTATTATTTCCTACCCAAAACTTTTTAGAATAATGACTATTCACACGAAGTTTTCCATACCATCCTTTCTTCTCCATCCTCCATCCCTCCCTATATTGCGCCATTGCCAAATCCTCATCTCTCCTCCATTGATTCACTGTTGTTGTTGTTTTTGCTCTTCCGTATTTTCCTTCAATCTGAGTTGGTAGGGGCTATAAATTGGCCGGTGTTAGGGCGTAAACTAAAGTGTACGATGATATTGTTTTCCTCATTTCGCATTCAATATCTCGTTTACTAGTCGTAGGTCTGAGAAACCCAGATATACTTTGGGAAAGGAAAAGTGATTAAGACTTCGCCGTGCGCAAACCAGGAAGCTTTCGGTCATTAGCCCATTCCGACCACGCTATTAGAGCTCGAGAAATTACACCGCCGTCTCTTCATTTCACACACTCTCTCGTCGACCGAGCGGGCGAGAGAGTGTGTAAAATGAAGAGACGTCGGTATCATTTCTCGAGCTCTACACGCTATAGACACGTTATAGCGTGGGATTTCTTGGTCAGACTCTCTCACTTTCCTTTGATATCTCTGCTCTACCTATGATTGGCGAGAAGGCATAGGGAAATTAGAGAGTCTAAGTTTGACGGGCTTCCCTTTTGACGTAGTGGCGTGTGTGAGAGAGAGAGTTCATGGATCGGAAATAGACCAGTGTTCATATATTTTCCATTTGCCTGATGAAATAATATCACCGCTGCATGTGGTCACATTGCATTTCGTACCATCCCTGAAACATAACACAATAACTATTTTGACTGGTGAGAATTATTTTTACGTAATTGAGAGGTCGATCGTGTAGCTGTAGGAGTTGTTCTTAGCTTTCCTTCCGTGGAATCATAATTTCGACTTCTTCTGTTTACGATATGTTCTCTTTTTGTTGTTGAATCATTACCTCGACCGAATCAATATTTGCGCTCATTTGGCACCTTGTACCATCCCTGAAACATAACAAATCGCTCACTTTTTTGTAAAGTGACATTGGGTAATTGAGAGGGAGAGACCTGAGTGTGTTCAGCAATTCAGTCATCACACAGATTTCCTCCCTCTGGATTGATGGGCATTTCCCTTCCCTCTTTTACAGAGGAGCATGAATATCCTATTTCAATCTATTTTATTTTTTTCATTCCAAAGAACGGAGTCTAATCATTTCGTAAATTTTCACATTAATTCATGCTCTATCTGAAACTTATCGCATTCTCAATCTGTCCGATAGCAGTCAGGTTTTGGCTATTACCTCACCTAGGAAAAACTCAAGAGATGTGTACGGCCAGGCAATTCAGTCCTCTCATAGATTTCCTCCCCCCGGATTGATGGACATTTCCCCTCCCCCCTTACTCTTCTCTTACTCTCTTCAGTCACCTCACTCTCTCACCTTCCCTCTGACCGTCGAGAGAGCATGCAGAATGGAGAGGGTCTCTCTCTAGCACTCTTTTTCCTCATCCCGTACACCTCCCACCACTACGATTGCCTCAATCACTACTTCCCCCATCTCTCGAACCTACTTGATCTCTCGCCAGTCAGAGACAGTGAGAGAGCATGGGAAACGAAGAGAGCAGACACAATCACCTCATCAACTCGCTCATTATCACCGCATTCACTGCTGTTCAGTGATAGTTGCCTGTTTAGTTGTCTGACTCTCTCCATTTTACATGATCTCTCGCTTTCTCTAACTCATTTCTTTCTCTGCCTCTCTCACTCTCGCCTGATCTCTCGCCTCGTCTAACTGGGGATGAGTTTGGCTCAAAATAGACGCCAAAATCTCTCCATTTCACCCAATCTTACAGCACTCGAGCTGACGAGAGATCCTTCGAAATGAAGAGGCGGCGGTACTCATTTAGAGCCACTAAGGATGCGAGGGATGATGAGCCGATTCACAGCCTATTTTCCACTGAATGAACCTCAAGGCTGGCTAACGAACCCTTTCGTAGCTTTCTCCCACCTTTCCCGTTCCCAAAATAGCAGTGCAATAGTTTTGATCGAGCATTTTTCATGCATAACTTCTATTATTGCCCTTATCGTTACGCTCCGTTATCGAACATTGCCTAGCCACTATAGTAGACAGTGACTAATCCTTGTTAGCCTTCTTCTTGGACTACTTGCGCACCCCGAAATCAATCATTCATTGAATGAATGTCATTCCGTTTTAAAATTATGTTTCACCGATGCTTCAATGACGTTGAGTGGAACGTTGAATGATTGGTTCCTCTTATGCCGCATTCAGTGATTAATTCCTATCGCACTTTCGCAACTAACAACAGTCATTCTTCCTTTTTTTTCACAAATAGAAAACAATTTCTCAATGCAGTGACCCCTCAATGACTCCTACTGATCAGCGAACCAATTTACTACTAATTTCATAATCAATGACTATTCAGCACATGAACGAGGGATCATAGGAAACTGAGAGAGTCAGACAGATAGAACCTCATTTGATCAGCATTACTCATTATTTTGCACCTCTACTGTTGATTCGCACAAAGATCATGTTATTGTTTTGCCTGGCTAGCGAGATAGCACGGAAAAATGAGAGAGTTTTTGTCTGTCCATCGAGATAGTGCATGAAATGAAGAGAACCTAACCACAATCATCGTAAACATAGCTCTGGAGCTGATAAGGAAACCGCACAATAGGCGTTTCGCAAATACAAACATGTTTGCATTCTCTCAATATCGCATGATCTCTCGATCTGTCTGACTGTTGAAATAGCATGTGGAATAGGGAGCTGGGCTGAGCGAAAATTTTACGGTCTCACATTTCACAATGCTCTATCACTATTTCTGACCGAAGAGAGAGCATTGTGAAATAAGAGACCGTAAAATTTTCGCCATGCCAGATAGTGAGGCAAAACTCTTTCTCAATTTCTCCTGTTCTCTAGCTCAGACTGATTTGTGAAGGAAATGACTTGATAACAAGACCGTAAACATCAACAGTCTGGCTCTCGCAGGACTGTTATTGTATCGGTTAATTACCTCTGTCTGTAGTACTAAAGGTCCATGCAGATCTACGTAGTAATCTCATTTTTCTATTCTAATATTATTGTATGATTATTTATTGCTCGTCGCTTCGCTCCATGCATTCTTCCGCTATGAAATCTGCAGATGAAAGGCCTGCATTTCTATCAGACTACTTGTTATTTCGTATTGATGTTACCGCTTTCGAGTGCGCTCTATTCTATATTCTGTGCTTTTGCAATCCCTTCACTAATCTTCAGATGACCCGGTAAACTCCAGCTTCAACCCCACCACTCGGCCCCTAGTATGGTGCAATTCGGCCGAAGTAAGGCGATCTCCTCGAATTGAGTGACACTTCGTCGGTTAGAGAACACGAGAGAGTGTGGGGATTTGAGAGGGTCTAGAGAGGTTGAAGCTAGGTAGTTATTTTCCTCGAATCGCATTGTATCTCGCCGGTTAGAGAACACTAGAGAGTGCGGGGATTTGAGAGGGTCCAGAGCATCAGAGAGATTCGAAGGTTGCCAGCGGCTTTGGGCGGATTGCAGGGGTGAATTGCGCCCTTGCGCAAGGGGTTATGATCGCGCTCTCTCCATTTCACCTGATCTCTCGCCTCTCTGGCCTACCTGACATTGAAAATGCTTTTCATATCCGTAGTTATGAGGCAAGGGCGCAGGGCAAAAACTGTGGAGGGATGACCTTTGAAATGCGCTCTGGTGATGCGAAATAGGATGTAAATCTGTGTGATTCATCGAGCTTGGCAGTGACTGATAAACGAGGGGTTGAATAATTGTAGTGATTGAAAACTCACGTGACAGCTGAGATAACTACTAGAGAAATTGAATAGAAGTGCATCCCATAATTAGCGTGTACAAAACTCCGAATTACAGCTTCCGAAAAATGAATGAATTTCTATTATCAAGAGAGAACTTGTTCAGTGAACAATATTAATTAAGCTAATAAATCATATTTAAAATATTTCCAGCCCTCGACATCATCCTAATTTGTCTCGGCTCGGTCTTCCTCCTCCTCACCGCACTCGCTCTCTGTATCGGCATAGCCATAGCCAGGAAGAGGAAGAAAGCCAAACGGTGAGAATTAACTTTATTAATTAACTTAATTAGATTAATTAGCATAATTAGTTCAATATTTGTAGATACATCAAAGCCAGCGCACTAACCAATGAACCAAATGGCAGCCTTTTGTACGTACTTTTGATGGGTTTCACAGGGTGCTTGAAAGTGGCGGGCTGGCGCTTGGCTCAATTTTTCCTTCTTGTTAGAATCAAAAAATCAATAATTAACTAAATAATTTATTTAGTAACTTAATTAATTAAGTCGTGCCGTCTCGCCAGCGTTCGATGCTCACTTGTCCCCGCACCATCTCGTGTATGAGGAGAGGAAGGTGAGTTCGCACATTTTCCCGGCTTTTGTCGTTGTTTTCACATCTGCTGCAGTTCGAAGTCTGCTAAAACGCGTTGATTGAGCAGTCAATTTTGTCGTTCTTTCCATGGGGTTTACGCCTGATCATTGAAATTATGGTATTTACGTTTTCTTAGGGGTTTAAACCATGCGCAATGGTGAACCATGGGGAAGCGATGAAGAATAACTCAAGTTTTATTCCAGCCCAGCGAGCCGCAGCCGCCTCCATCAGCGCGCAGTCTAACGCGGAGATTGCATCGGTTGGTCTCATTCTTTCCAGAGTATTTTGAAAATTAATTGTTTTGTGTTTCACCGTGCTTTCGAATTATACGAGCAAGCAACTGCACTAGTACGTGTATAATGAACCTGATAAACAAAACAAAATTTTGATTCCACTTTCTGCAGTCCCGACCGCATTCACATCCCCACCATTGCACAGGAAGCGATGATGGAAGCGCCCGTGGCTGTCGATACGTGAGTTGATCTTTGATCTTTGGTCTTTGGGCTCTGTTCTTTGCTCTGTGGGAAGTGTGGTGGTTTTAGTGCAGCAGTCTCTTTTTTTTACAATTTCGAAATTCCAGAAGCATCCCCGTGAGCAATTTTGCGAATCGCGTGCAGTTATTGAAAAAGGACGATGCACTGTTGCTGTATGAGGAATTTGAGGTATTTTTTATTCTCATTTTATTTTTTGTTCATCAAAAAATTGCTTGCAGCAGCTCACAAAAATGGTGACCATTTCTTCCTGATGAATTTTAAAATAAAGTAGTCGCGCTTTTTTCTGATTGTCGATAGAATAGACAAAATGACGAATCGTGAACATTGCTCTAGTCTCTGAATGAGGGAGAAGGGTGAGAAAAACATGAGAAGTTCATTCCATGAGATGCGTGTTATGAAGAACCTCTATGCACGCGCACCTATTTTGAGCCTCATTAGCAAGCAAAACACGGTGCGCGTGACTGTGGACTAATGAGACTGATGAGAATGAAATAGAAGTTTTGTTTTGAACAACTTGCGATTCACAACACATCATTATCTTTCCGGATCAGATAAAGTCATAGGAGACATGAAACTCAATTGTGAAGCTAATTTTTAGAAGAAAAATACGGAGATAGTAGAGCTATCAAGAATGATTTTTTCAGTCTTTGAATCGGCAAACATTCACGCTAATGGAGAAGAAAACAACGACTATTAGTGAAGCAAATATGAGGAGGAATCGATTCTTCGATGTGCTGACTTGTAAGTTTTATTTTCTTTGCTCAACGAGACTTGAAAATAACCTTGCATTACCTCACAGCGAGTTCAGATTTTATTTTATTTTTTTCACAAGTAGCCATATCACACTATTCTCGCAACTACTTCCCCAATTTTACGAGCATCGTGAAACCTACAATATCGTTTCAAATTACAGAGTTTTAGAAAATATTTTCAGTCGACCACAATCGTGTCGTTCTGCACAAGCGGCCGCCCGAAGAGTCCTACATCAACGCCAGCTACATCCAGGTTTGATCTTTGGTTTTTGATCTTTGATCTTTTTAGTCCTTTGATTAGCTCGGTAGGCATTCAAACATCTACAATATACGATCAAGAATCGCCATTCGAGTGTGTTTCAATCGCAAAAGATATCAGCAAAGACATGCGAGGAACATTGGTGCTGCCTTGACTGCTACAAAACAAATTATTTCCAGAGCAACGATAACTCGCGCAGTGAATTCATAGCAGCGCAAGGCCCGATCGGCCCGCCGGAGATGATCCCGCAGGGAAGAGAGGTACGGTAGATATGGATTATTGAGTTTATTTGCAGTATCTGAACATTATTGATTTTCTTAGAAAGATACGGAAGATATGCGCTATTGATTACCTTATGAATAGGGTAGTGTGTTATTGCTTACCTTACGCATACGCAGCATTATTGATTTTCTTGGAAAAGTACGGTAGATATGCATTATTAATTACCATGCGAATACGGTAGATAGGCATTTCGGCCCACCGGAGATGATACCGCAGGGTAGAGAGGTACGGTAGTTTGAGATTATTGATTTTATTAATGAGTTACGGTGGTTAAAGGATGAGTACGTTAGATAACAGTCCTAATTCAGAATAGGGTAGCTCACTTTTGGGAGATTATTTGTCATAGGTTGTATGAGTAGTCTCTGATCTTTGGTCGTTGATCTTTGATCTTTCAGAATACGGTCGCTCACTTCTGGGAGATGATCTGGCAGGAGCGCGTGGACTGTTTGGTGATGCTCACGAGGTGTATTGAGCATCTCAAGGTTTGTTTTCAATTTCGAAATGCATCAATAATCAGTCTTTATTCTTATCACACACACACCTTCGAATAAGTTTCAAACAAAACAAATAATTCGAGAGTGGGCTGTAAGAACAGTGCTCGTCTCTTTCCTGGTTCAAAAAACAATTTTATATGAAGAATAGCGAAAGAATTGCGAAGGAAAAAAACAGTTATTCTTCGATTTTCCAGCTAAAATGCGCGCAGTACTGGCCGAACGAGCTCGGAACGGCGATAGATTACGGTAAGTGTCGGAGTGCTTGATGATCGCGTTTTGACTTTTCTTGATTATCGATGATGTGCGGTGTGCAACGCGTGAATCGAAAATCTATGTTCAACAATCGATAATCAATAATCAATATTCGCTAATAAATAACCAAAAAATGATGATCAAAGATCAAAAATAAATATTCAGGCCCGATCCAAGTGGAGCTCGTGGCTGTGACCGAATACGCGAGCGCCATTCAGCGCACATTTGATGTAACGATGGGAGAGGAGACTAGGAATGTGAGCATTGATCTTTGATCCTTGAACTCTATGCATCACATTAGGAAAACACATGGTTGAGTCATCTTTTAGAGAGCACTGAATCCTGATAATTTCTGTAGGTTAGTCATTGCAATCTAGACCTAAATCGTAATGCGTCATCGTTGATCCTTGATCTCTAACCTCACTTCAGGTCACACAATTCCACTTCGAGGACTGGTTGGATGCAAAAGGCCCGGAGAATACGCAGAACCTCCTCGACCTCGTCCTAAAGATCAAAGATCATCAGCGAGGCAAGAGCAGTCCGGTGCTGGTGCACTGCAGGTGAGGAAGAAGGGGCGTGGCTTGAAGATCAAATATTACTAGAAATATAGGGAGGGCGCGGTGGTGCAGTGGTTGTGTGCCAGGAATGCGATTCGAAAGGTCACGAGCTCGACCCCGCCCGCCCTCAGATCCACCCAAACCAAGGGGGTTAAGAAATGTTGGAAGTGGTGAAAGCCACAGTAAAGAAATCCCCTACCACGTGCACACAACACGGGCGGTTAAAGTCTCGCAACAGCCACTGGTCTTCCCAGGTTAGGCGAACGTTGCTACTCGACGATGGGGTGGCTAGCCCGCCTTGCGAGGATAATGCCTAACACCTTTACCTTTACCTTTATAAGACAATTCATGCTTGTTTACAGCAGGTGACGGGGGCGTGTGTATGAGGGATTGTCTTAGAGTTTACAGATTACAAAAATTTACCGGTGGAAAGAACGATCACAGAATACATGAAGATATTTTTGGAGAAGAGAAACCCCTATAAAATCGACTCGATTATCTTTCAAGCGCACAAGTGGATAGCGTGAAACATACTGCAACACAAACTGTCGAACACTACAGTGAACCTGTGAAAAATCATCTTTTTTTTAAAAATTCATATGATAAAGCAATTTTCAGCGCTGGCATCGGCCGAACAGGCGTGTTCATCGCTCTGTGGCAGTTGATATCGACCATTGACACGAATCCGCTGGAACCGATTGATGTGAGACATTTAGTCAATTCCCAAATTATTGTTCTGGTTGACGTATGTTTCACTGAGCAATCAACTTAGAAAATGTATTGAAAATGCAATTTGTCGGCGTTGAAGAATATAAAAATAAACAAAAAAATATATTCATTTATCAAATAATATTTGCAGGTGATGGGCAGGGTGAAACGACTTCGCGAGCAGCGTATCAAAATGGTGCAGAGCAGCGAGCAGTACTGCAGTTTATATGACGCGGTCGTGCTGTATTTGAAATCGAAGTGAGTAAAAGTGCAGTTTCCAAAGAAATTAGAGTATTGCTGGAAAAGTTAGAAGTGATTGCTCTAAAAATAAACGAACCGAATTCACAAAATAAATGTGTTTCAACATCTGTTCAAATTCAGATCGATCATGTGTTAGGGAATCCCGATGAGGAAAACTCTGACAATCATCAATAATCAGAAATCAATCGATATTTTCAGAGGCCTAAACCGCAATCGGGACATCCAATCAATATCGTCCATAGACACTGACTCCCGCTACGATATCCAGGAGGTCTCCGCCGTTTAGTATACTGTAGATATCGATTGCCTGCACGCCTACAGTATCCCCAACATCACCGTATATCGATTTTTCACACCAGCTCCCGCTTAATCAGCAAGTGACTTTTTTAGACTGAAGCTCACTTCGCCTCAAATCGCGGGATACTGTATCCGTGTCTTTCTCGTTAGTTATTGATCCATAGTTATCAGCATGTTAATCCAGTAGCGTTTTCACCACTTTACGCATTTACCAACACATCAGTTACTCTCACCAAACGTTCAAAATGTATTTATCCTACAGTACTCCTTCATTTTTTTCTCGAGACGAGTGCTAATCAATATTTATCGCCTACCGTAATCTACTGTTCCTTTGCCAATGCCTTGCTCAATTCGCATCGAATCATTCCGCACACATTCCTACCCTCTAGTACTCAAAATATGATCCGCCGTCTTTCCATTACGCACTCTCACTTTCCAGCCTTACTGACGAAAAAGTGTGCGAAAAGAAGAGACGGCGGCTCGTTTTGAGCTCTAAACAGTTTAGACTCCCAACTCCCCTTGACCTACCGCCCCCAAAGACGTGATTACTTGTTGTGTATTATTGTTGCTAATCTAGTCAGCTTCATCACAAAAGACGTTCCGCATTTCATATCATTCGATTTCGACAAATTATTATTTAGGAAAATGTTGTGTATACAAAGAGCTTGAGAGAAATAAAGATATTTAATTTGAAATACTGTTCACAATTCATCTCTTCAAATGGATATTGACAATGAATGCCGGTAAATGAATTGATAAAATTAGACCATCAGTAACGGATACAAAATAAAAGTTTCGAAACTATTGATCGATGTCAATCTCCTTTTCAGAGTCAGTAACACCTCGTCGTTATCGCTTGCTGTTTTGCATTGCGCGCCTCATTCAGTATTACTCATTGGTTCCTCCCTGTCTCAGCGTGGCTCATATTTCCATTTGTTTATCGATTTATCGATCGTTCCTATTTATTTGGCTCTGGTCCGTTTTGGGTGTCCCATCAAAGTTTCCTGGTCCCAAAATAGTTTCATGGTCCTTAAAAAGTTTCCTGGTCCCCGAATAGTTTCCTGGTCCCAGAAATATATTCCTGGTCCCAGAAATAGTTTCCTGGTCCCATAATCGGCCGATTAGGGCACGAAAAAGTTTCCTGGTCCCAGAAATAGTTTCCTGGTCCCATAATCGGCCGATCAAGGCACGAAAAAGTTTCCTGGTCCCAGAAATAGTTTCCTGGTCCCATCCAAAGTGGGTTGTCATTGAAAGGACGGTTCTATGTAGAAAAAAGAATCCAACTGCAGCTTATGAGACTCTGCGAAAATTCCGCGAACACGGCCAATTTGAGCTTAGTGGCCTGTCCTGCGTTTCAAATGGTACACACACGGTGTGTGGTGTTAGAAAGATATCGATCCCCTGGGAGGAGGAAAGAAGTGACGAGTTGAGGGATAAAAATGTTCCTTACCGCCCTTTCCGTTATTTCCGTCATCATTTACATTGAAATCGCCACTCACTCGCTTTCTTCATGTCTTTTCTTTTCTCCGTCATCCCTCAAACTTCCCAAACTCCCCTCGAATTTCACGAAAAGAATAAAATAATTCTAAAGATAAATTGCATCCTATACACATAACAATGTTTCTACATAGAACCGTCCTTTCAATGACAACCCACTTTGGATGGGTCCAGGAAACTATGGGACCAGGAAACTATTTCTGGGACCAGGAAACTATTCGGGGACCAGGAAACTTTTTAAGGACCAGGAAACTATTTTGGGACCAGGAAACTTTGATGGGACACCCAAAACGGACCAGAGCCATTTATTTCATCGATTTATCGACCGTTAATGGTAATTTTTGTCTTGCACTCTTTCAGAATGGGCAATAGTAGGGTCAGTGTGCTTTCGAGAACACAATTGTCTGGTGTTTCTGCGGTACTTGATGAGGGTTTGCGGTTTTTCCAAGTCGAAGACGGTACGCTGTGACTGAGGAGAGATATGATGTATACTGCTAATTTAAGGAACTATATTTTATGTGCGGCATGACATTAACATGACATTTGATAATCTGTTCGTGCTCTGGCAGTATGTTGATTATTTTTAAATTTCCATTTTCCGATTATAAATTTAGTGGTAAATCAATAGAGGCAAAGCTTCCGGTAGAAAGAGCCAAATGTAGCCATATTGTCGCACATGGGAAAAAAATCTTCATTGAAATTCAAAATAAGGTGAGCACAAAGAAAACAAATTGAAGTCGCCAGCAAATTATATTCAAATGAAAGTTTACGAGTGCATTTCACATACTATAAATAAGATAACGCAAAACTTCTTGAAGATATATTCCGCGGTGTTCAATCCTCCGCATGGAATTCAATTTTCGCAAATTCGCTCTGGGAAAGAGGTGAGATTTTGCCCATACTTAGATACACTTAGTTGTGGAAAAAGTAAATAAATCGTTGCCACTTAGGGCGAGGAGTTCCACGACGGCGGAATCTGCATCAGAGTTCGAGATGGAGTGAAATATTACTCTCGAATTTGTGACGATGCTAATTCTGACGGCATCGAAATCATGAACATAAGCACATTTGTAAATGTAATTCACAGGTCATAATCAATTTTTAAACTTTTCAAAATTGAATGTTAACAGGGGGCGCGCGGTTTATTGTGACACTAACAACGATAAAGGCGAGCCCACAACAACAATGGCGCCATTTGTACGAAGTTCGAACGAGAGCGGCATTGTCATTGAGGTTCTGTGCAGCATCACTGTTTTGTAAACCTAAGTTAACGTTTGTTTATGTTATTTATCAAATTAAGCGTATTTTAAAACAATGTTCATTGTCTTTTTACATTATATTCTTTGCAGATTGCAAGTAAGAGAATGTTCTTCATGGTGAATGCCCTGGACTCTACTCCGTATGTCTACATCGTTCAAGACAGAGTCGCACACATACTCAACACAGAAAATATGGAGTTCACACCGGAATTCAGTTTACGGTAATTATGATCAAGAGCATACCGCTTGACTCGTCTCTGTATACAGCTCCTGAATCCACTTACTCATGCTCTTGGAACATTTACGTATTTTAGCAGCGACTATATCTCTCAAATAGTGGGAATCCACGACGGAGTGATTGCTTTGGCAACGTGGGATGAGACCCTGGGAGCGGTATTCACCCATCAAACTTACTACTTGATGCAAGTACAGATTCCTGAGGTGAGTTTTCCAATGAAAATTGAAAAATTGTCATAATTTTATTTCAGATCACAGAAACGGAAGGATTGCAGAGAGAATTTGATTCGGAGTTAGTGAAGTATTCAGTTCCTAAAACTTGATGTTTTCAGGTTTCTCACCAAGTTTGAGCCTCGAAAAGTGCTCGGCAAAGGTAATTTCGGGTGCGTGTTCGAAGCGCAACATTACAGGGATAAAATGGTGTATGCGGTGAAGAGAATTGCTGTCAAGGGAAGGTAGCGAGGAAACATAAATAAACATTAATAAAATTGAAAAATGTAGCGACGCCGACGTTACCAAGGCTTTTGAAGAGGTCTGCACTCTCGCATCGCTAGATCACAACGGAATCGTTAACTACAAAACATCTTGGTTGGAGAGACCGCCTGAGGGATGGCAGGTTAGAATCAGGATTGCCAAGATAAAGAATTGGTTTTTTCATTCAACGTACTCTCCCGTTACCGATAAGAGAGAACGAGGAATGAATTGTTTTTATTCCGGCAGAATATAATCCATCGCAAGTTCAAAATTGGTAAATTTTCTTCAGAAACGAACAGACGAGCAACTTCTGAAGATGTGTAAACACGAAGAACCGGTGTGTTTTGAGCACATAAATCGTTTTGTAACAGCCATTTTCCAGTTAAACAACTACAAAGACGATTGTGTCTTCATATACATTCAAATGGAGGTTAATTAATTAAATTATATCTAGAAATATATATAATATCTTTTTTAGCTCTGCAGGGAAACACTTCATGACTGGTTGTACTCCACACCAGAACGAGATCTCATTCAAGCCAAAGTGTGGTTCAAACAACTGGTATCGGCAGTGGGATTCCTTCACAAGGAGAACAAGATACATCGAGATTTGAAGGCAACTACCAAATTTCACTCATGGAAAAAATTTTATATTCAGCCTCTAAACATTCTTTTCGACTCGAATGGCCGTTTGAAGATATGCGACCTTGGAATTATTGCTGATATAGTGTTAGAAAATGGGCGAGAAATTGATAAGACCAGAACGAATATTGGAACACCAATGTACATGGCTCCTGAACAGGTTAGATCAATAGATGAAACTTGTCCGGGGTTCGCATTCCCCCTGCTCTCAATTCTACCATTTTAACCAACGTTGCGCGGCAGAAAAGAAGCCGTTCTCTAGGCAAAATTGTTGGTTGAGGAAAAAATAAGAAAAAATTCTCGAATTTCAGAACTTCTGGAGCTACTCATCCAAAGTAGACATCTTTAGTCTCGGATTGATATTGATTGAGCTTTGTGTGTGCATGAGCATGGAGAGAGCTCGTGAGGTTGAACATTTAATATTGGAATTTTGAATCTTAGATCGACCTTTGGTTTAAAGTTCGTTCGTCTAAACGAAATCCGCCTGTAGATAATTGAAATGCACAACTTGGCGTTACTCCCTGGCGTTACTACGTCATATTTCTAGGTGTTCCTGCACTACCAGAGAGGAAGGCACAGTGATGTCCTCAAGGACCTGCCAGACGTGGTGAGCACGTTTTATTCGACTATAGTAATCGGCTTTGCGAGCTTGTTTCCAACAAATTGTGTCGTGAAAAAGGGAGCATTTGTGTCCCATTCACTAATTTCCAGGACCGATTCGTCTCCTGGTTGACAAACAGGACACCGTCGGAGCGGCCGAATTGCGAAGAGATTCTCGCCCATGAATTTCTCGCTTAACTTTATCAAGTGATGCGCTTGTAAATACACAATATTTGAATCGCCTTTATCGTGAAGTTTACGGCTAGTCAAAATTGATCATAAATTCATAGAAAGTTTGGTAGCGATGCATAGTCAACTTGCAACACTACCAGAAGCCATTCATGTCCTACTGACATTGAGAAGCCTCTCCTGCTCCCACGAACTGTATTCAATCGAATGGCTTTACCGGCCATTGTTGTGAAAGTGATGCTGTCTCTGATCTCTCAGATTGTATCTATCTCCCCCACTTCTCTCTATTTCTCTTGTCCCGCGGGGTATATATGCCATCTGATCTAAGATAAAGACAGTTCACCCACTGAATCTCCGTGTTGCCGACAGATGCGTTGAGTTCCCGCCGTTGAGATTTCACATTGTATCTAGTCACTCTGACCATACAAAATTGTAATTGGGCTAAGGAGATGTTACTTGCCCTTGTTCGCAGTTGCCCGCTCAATCGGTGCTCTCATTTCTTACTTTCGATTTGGTTGTGTTTCATCGGCATTTCAAAAATGTGGGAACCTTAGTGTATGCGATTTCTCTTTGTTCATAACTATAAAAATAATCTATTGGCACAGTCTGCACTGGAGTACTAATAGCAAGTGCACCCTCCTAATTCCACATTGTATCTCATTCATTCATTTATCTTGTGAAGTTATGAATTATTCGCATTCACATTCATCTCGCCTCTCTGTCCATAGAAAAATGTAGCTGGAGTAAGGACTAGTTCCTAATGTTCGCATATGCCGTCGATCGTCCAAAAATCGTCCCCTTTCGGTGTCAGTGACGAGTGAGAATCAGAGGTCGTTCTTCTCGTCGTCTAATATTATCCGGAACCCGGAAGAAAGTTGTCAATCGGGAACTAGGAGTTTGGAAGCAGCCGCGCTACTTGTAACTCGCTTAGCAGAAGTTGGCAGTAGGCGGATACGTCTCACTGAAAACACAGCGACAAAGTTGCCTCTACCAAATATCATACATTGGATGCAAAGACGCACTGTAAAGAAGCATCGAGAGGATGGTTTTCCGTTTCCGCGTGCTCGCTTCCAATTCTTAGACAGAGGAGAGCAACGACCTCTGATTCTCACTCGTCGCTGAGACTGATAGGGCGCGAGTTTTTCACGGTAAATGCGCAGATTGGATGAGGAAGTAACTGTTTGCAAACAGCCGCGCTACTTGTAACTTGCTTAGCAGAAATCAGTGGGCGGATTCGTCCCACGGAAAAAGCGAGTACGTTTTCTTATTTGGTTTCTCTCTTTGGTTAGACAAGGCGTGAAAGCGCTAAAAGAGGAAAAATGCAAATCTCACTCCGCCCCCTCAAAGCGCCTTGTTTGAAAGGGTATGAATTCAGTCTGGAATATTTTCCTTTGGGACTAGCGCTATTCATGGTCATTTCGGAATCGTGCCCGATTCCTTCCTTCATATTTCTTTCTTTGCATATCTACCCCTCCCTTCACCCCGCTGCCGCAAAAAAACCGATTCGATAACGTCGACAGAATAAATGAGTGCGTACTTGCGGCTGCACTGCGGCTGCGCATTGATAGATATTGAGTAGGAGCATGGTCAACAACGGAAAGCGCCCTAGTGTGTTGCTCCAAATGCACCGGCGCTGCTTGGTTTCTCGAAAACTATCTAGCTAGAAAAAGCTCGTGATGCCTAACAAAAGCACGACAGTTTGGCCCAGACCCTCAAAGCCACTATCGGTGGTCTTTCCCGCATTCCTTGATTCCATGGTTCGTTTTCGGGGTAGACTACCCTCTGCGTTTGGCACTTTCCAGCTTAACGAGACCTCTTACCTCCTCCCTCTTGAGTGCATGCGGAACGTCGAAACGAAAACAAACTTCAGTCACAGTCAGAAGTCTACTGGCTTTCTTTCTTGTTGACTGTTTTCATCTAACTTTTTTCTAAATTACCTTCTTTCGTGTTCTTCATTCAAACGCAAAATATTAAAGTAATTATTAATGTGCTCATAAAAATTCCACAGCGATTAATAAATTTTTATTAAATTTCTTTATATTTCAATCAATTTTGCAGATTCTATTCTCCTTATTCTTCTCATTCTTCACTATTCTCCATTCTCACCCTCATTCCTGCTCTCGGATGGCTCGTCGGGTGGTCGCCTCCTGCCTTCTCGCCCTTCTCCTCCTTCTCGATGGTCTAGTGGACGCGAGCGATGTGCTGGGCGCACTCAAGGTACGGTAGTACAGAACTCAGAATACAGCAACCTACCATGGTACAATAGGTAAAGGCGTTGAAAGTACTGTAGATTATGGCATAGTTCTGGTACTGAGTCGCCCTCAAACTACGGTAGTTTAGTAATGATCAATACTCCGAATGATACGTCATCGACAAAACATGGTCTATCTAGACTAATGTAGGCTATAGTTGGATTCGGCATCGATCAAGAAAAGTAACTTCCCTTCAGGACCGCAACCACTCGTCGCACTCGGCCGTCGCGCTCATATTCGGTAATTAGAAAATTTTCTGCCATAACAGGACAGAAAAATAGCAAGCAAATCAGAAATTAGAATGAGTTTCACCGTGCTGTGATCTTCCAGAAGAATCGAATCCTCTAGTATTGACGGAGATTTTATTGGAACACAATTCAACCAATCGTCCTTCATCGTCGTCATCACCGCCTTAGTTTAGTCCCAAGATCAATGTACAATGTACAGATATTCTTCCTGGCTCCCCCCCCCCCTTGAACCAACCAACTTCATAGATCAGAGATCAAATAACAACTCCAAATACCACTCATTTCGCCTTCGGCCTCGTCGTCATCGTCCTCATCATCGCTTTAGTTTAGTCCCAAGAATTCAAAGATTAAAGATCAAAGATCAACTTTTAGAGTCCAAAGATCACCTCTTCCAGCCTTCGGCCTCGGCGTCATCGTCGTGATCATTCCCCCTCTTGGGCCACGCACCCTTAGGCCCCTTTGATCTATGAACTCGACCTTTAGAGATCAAAGATCAAAGATCACTCCAGCCTTCGGCCGCGCCGTCATCGTCGTGATCATTCCCCCTCTTGGGCCACGCCCCCTTAGGCCCCTTTGATCTATGAACTCGACCTTTAGAGATCAAAGATCAAAGATCACTCCAGCCTTCGGCCGCGCCGTCATCGTCGTGATCATTCCCCCTCTTGGGCCACGCACCCTTAGGCCCCTTTGATCTATGAACTCGACCTTTAGAGATCAAAGATCAAAGATCACTCCAGCCTTCGGCCGCGCCGTCATCGTCGTGATCATTCCCCCTCTTGGGCCACGCACCCTTAGGCCCCTTTGATCTATGAACTCGACCTTTAGAGATCAAAGATCAAAGATCAATTTGCAGCCTTCGGCCTCGGCGTCATCGTCGTGATCATCGCGGTTGTCGTGCTCACGCTGTGCTGCTGCGATCGGCCGCCGCCCAAGAGACAGGTTGGGAATACCTGAAACTGGTAAAGGTCATCCCGTTAATCAAGGCACTTGTGTCCTGCGGGGGATCACTGCTAGGCCAGTGAGGCCAATTCAGTCCGGAGGGCCTAATCTCTTCTTCGGACCTACTTTACCGCGTGATCTAGTCACTTCCAATTCCCCTTTCGGGCACCTCCACCTGAAACTGGTAAATGGCATAATACTCGGTAGACTTTGAAAAGGAACTAGCAACTAGTTCCTTACTAGTCAAATCGAGAGTGGATTCTCCTCATTCCGCACACTCTTTCTCGAGTGGAGCAGTGCATTTGACTAGTAAGGAACTAGTTCCCTAGTTCCTTTTCAAAGTCTAATACACTGGGGCCGGTGAAGACGAACCATCGCATCGTTTTCGTAATCTTGTATGACTGCTCATCTGCTTGAAGTGAGTGAAAGGAAGAGTGTGTAAAAATAAAAGAGAATTCATCCAGTTTCGATGCGTATCTTAGTCGCTTCTCTCTCTCATCTCCTACTAGACGAAAGGCAGTCCCAAAACTAATTGGCCATTTTCCAGCACTACGTCGCTGCAGCTGCTGCATCCGGCACGAGCGCGCCCTCTGCTGCCGGAGCAGGAGCAGGAGGAGGAGGACTGAGGTACGACCGGGTCGTGGCTGCTGCTGCACCTGCTGCACCTGCTGCAGGCCCGTCGATCCAGGACCCAAACCTGAAGACCCAGAACCAAGGACCCCACTATCACGGATTGTTGCCGAGAACAGTGCCGCCCAATGGAAGTAGATACCCGAGAGTGCATAGTCCGTTCCTGGTTTAGATTTTGGTTTGGGAAAAACAACTATTTTTCTATCTTGTTTGCCCCAATTTTAAGTCTCATTGCCAGTTCCCAGTGGGAACTTCCCACCCAAATAGATGTGTTTACTGCCCTTTCCTCCCCTTTTCCAAGCGTAGCCACGGGTCTCAATTAGGGATGTCTATCCGGACAACGGAGTTCCGTTCCCTTTCATTCTTCACTCTCATTCACTCCGTGAATCGGTCGCCTTGCCTCATTTCGTATGCGGATATCCGTCAAAACTCGGAACTCCGTCACTCTCATTCCTCCGATTTTCATTTGAGTGAGATCGGTCTCACTCTTCCTCAATCGCAAAAGCCAAAACGCGTTGAGTTTCAATAATAGCTCAATACGTTTCCGGTGTCACGGATATCCGAGTTCAACTCGGATATCCGAGTAGAGAGGAGACCGATTCAATTATTCCGCGGAAGTGAGAATGAGTAGGGAAATCGACTCGGATTGACGGATAAAAATCCGGATAGACAACTCTAGTCTCAATTCTCCATTATCCCGGTCTTTGATTGTTGTTTTCGTATCCCGTTCCCCTTCCCAGATTAGGTTTATCCATTCTACGTTTGTACGGAAAACCTTTCGTATGTCCCTTTTACTCGTTAGGGGTTCGGTGTCAATATTTGGATAGTTAACGATGTCCTTAATTGTCCGGGATATCCTTACCAGTGCCTTTGGGTTGTATTCCACATTAATCATTGCATTAATTACCGTAATCAATCGATAAATCTCATTTATTTACCGTACTTGATCGATAAATCGTTGCAGTTTGCAGAAATGACGATGTGCAAGTGCAGACCAAGGAGGAATGACTACCCTTGCTGTGAATTATTGTACGTGGCGACCGTTCGGAGACGTCGCACCACACCACCGCACCATACCATTGCCCCGCCCCCATATTTACGAAAATATTTACGAAATTCGACGATTCCCGATTACTAACGATGTGATACCGATGAAATGGCTTAATTTGTGATATTTTTGTCGTATTTTACATGACAATGAAATGAACTTAATTTATCTCACATACTCTCCAGTGAATCGTTCACATCGAAAATTATGAAATGATTTGGCGACTAAGCGAGAAATTCATGCGCAAGAATTTCTTCACAACTCGGCCGCTCCAACGGATTGATTTTAGTCAGCCAAGATACGAAGTGATCCTACAAAGTGATTTATTGCTATGGCAGCAATCGACGTTGCTATCAAATCTCACCACTTCTGGCAGCTCTAGGAGAATGTCGTTATGCTTCCCTTTTTGATAGTCCTTGAACACCTATAATTCGATTTCACTTGATCGATCGAAGCCATAGCTGTCAAAATAATGCTTACTGGTTTGGTAACGGCGCTAAATTTTTACCCAATCTGACTCCCTTTTTTGCCGTCTGGCTCAAGGTATTGCGATAATGCCGATAACGAACTTGCGAGCCTTGTTACGATTACCTCGAAAGCCATGTCCTTGGTCATGCAAACACAGAGTTCAATCAAAATCAATCCTAGACTGAAAATGTCCACTTTGGATGTGTAGCTCCAGAGGTGCTGAAGAAATTCATGTACATCCAATTTCACGAAAATTTAACGTTCGTGTGTTGTTTTATTATGAAATAAAATAAACCCTAAATTGGATTCAAATTTTAAAAACAACCTGCTCCGGAGCCATATGGGTCGGCGTTCCAATAGAAGTTCTCGTTTTATCGATTTCTTGGCCGTTTCTCATCACTATTTCAGTGACAAGTCCAAGGTCACAGATCTTCAAGCGGCTATTCGAATCGAAGAGTATGTTTAGGGGCTGAATTTATGATTTTTTTAAATGATATTTTAAATTCTTACCTTCAAATCTCGATGAATCTTGTCGTTTTTGTGAAGAAAGCCTACGGCGGACACGAGTTGCGTAAACCAAATTTTTGCTTGAGCAAGATCCCGATCTTGAGTGGAATACAGCCAATCTTGTAATGTTTGCGTGCAGAGCTGAATTGAAAATATTTGTAGATATCACACATGAAATGAACCTCCATTTGAATATAAATAAAAACGCAATCATTCTTGTAGTCGTTCAACTGTAAATGAGAATTAATAATTACATTTATCAGTTTGAAAAGTACCGGTTCTTGGTGTTTCAGCTTCTGTAGAACTTGCTCATCAGATCGTTTCTAAATAGCAATAAGTTAAAGTACAATTGATTAATTCTAAAACCTGCCAGCCCACAGGAGGTTTCTCCAACCACGAAGTGTTATAACAAACAATTCCATCGTGTTTGAGCGCTGCAAGTGCACAAACCTCTTCAAACGCCTTTTCCACGTCATCTTCACTAAATTAGTTAATTGTATGGTGAATTTAAAATTAATAGTTAGTCACCATCCTTTGACGGATATTCTTTTCACCGCATACTAGGGTTGCCGGTTCGAGATCGGTTTCGTTATTACGGCGCGATAGGGGCGGTATGCAAAGAGGATGCGAAAATCCCGCACCTCAAACAAAGGGAGAGGATAAAGGGAGGAATGGGAGAGAAAGAGGGTTGCGGGATTTTCGCACCCTCTTTACATACCGCCTCGCTCGCGCGGGATTGCCGATACCGAACCTGCAACCCTACCGCATACACGCATTTATCCCTAAAATTTCGTGCCTCGAATACGCAACCGAAAGTGCCTTTGCCAAGCACTTTTCGAGGCTCAAACTTGGCAAGGAACCTACAAAAAATTATATAGATTATAGAAAATATGTTATTCTTCGCTCACTCAGACTCATATTCTCGCATCATTTCAGCAGCTTCTGTAATCTGAAATAATTGCAATTTTTAAACAAAAGCACCTCCGATCACAACAATAAAAGAAAGTTTCCATTTTTTATATTCTCTTTGCTGCAACGTTATCACGAAATGCTGCAGAAGTGTAAACAGAGAATGCAGGATGTACCCGTCTCTTCATTTTGAATACTCTCTGATTACTCTCAGATAGAAGATGAACAGACGGGTTTTTTTTTAAATTTTGACAGCCCTTATTGTAGATAACATTGCTCACCTCAGGAATCTGTAGATGCACCAAGTAGTTGGTCGGAAAGGGATAGTGGTATGTTGCAGGTGTATAACTGGCCGATGCTATCACTCCGTTGTGGATGCCAGCAATGTGATCGATTTTTTCTGCGCTGCAATGTGTAAATTACTAAGGTATAAATAGTCTGCGACAATCGATTTACTAGTTCTACAACAGATGGGTACATTGTGTTGGAAATGTGGGGGGGGGGGTTGAATTGAAGAAAATCGATACCGTAAGCCAAATTCCGGGTAGAACTCCATCGTATTCGTGTTGAGTATGTGAGGTACATGATCTTGCACTAAGTAGATGAATGGAACTGAGTCGAGAGCATTACAGGCGCGTTGGATCCTACTTTTACATGAAATCTGCAAAGCATTGTAAGCTCCAAGCCAAAAAAATGAGTAGCCAAAAACGATTCGGAAACATCGGTTTAACTCTGTTAGTCCGCATCACAACATGACAAAATCTTGAATTGAATTTACTCGCCTCGATTACGATTTCTTTGTCGGTCCAACTTCGTACAAACGGTGCGTTTGCTGTTGTCGGCTCTCCCTGATCATTATTCGGATCGCAATGAACAGCCCGCCCTCTGAAAATACGAACTTCAAGCGACCAAAGTGATCGTGTTTCAATGCTACTAACTAAGTGTAAGTAGGGCCCGCCGAGAGGTTCCTAATAGACTCTTCTAAATTATTTCGTTTCCTCAAATATCATACTCCTTAATAAAGGAGAGAGGCCTCACGATGTATGTGTGTTTGTCCACTATTGCGAAAGCCACGAAAAAAGGCCGAAACTATAAACAAGTCAAAACATGTCGCGCGTTCGCTTTCGAAATTATGAAATGGGAAGCGAACTACGCAGCAGTGAACCGTGCTAGCCGATCAGATCCCGCCGAAGGCGAGGGGCGAAATCGGCTGGATATAATAATAAGAGAAAAATACCGATGAATGACGTTCACGAAAGTGCTTTCATTTTCAATGATCATGCCTCCTTCGGGGTTATCGTAGATTCTTGCGAAATATTTCACTCCATCTCGAACCCGAGTGCATATTCCGCCCTTGTGAAACTCCTCCCCCTTAATGAAATGGACATCAAAAATGTGTAAATTCTTGATGTAGTCTTCTTAGTGTAGCATGGAGAGGACAAGAGGGAAAGAAGGGTAGATGACAGATGGATTTATCATAAGATTGAGACGTTTCGAGCCATCAGCTCATCATCAGTCAATAGGTATAACATCTCAAACTTGGGTAATAAATTCTTGCCTCACCTCTTGCCCGTCTCGCAAATGAGAAATTTGGATGCCATTAGGTGGGTTGAAAAAGGCAGAGGAGATCTTAAAGTCATATCTTATCTTTCAATATTAACGAAATTTTCTATTTCTCAACCAATGTATCACTCAATTTACACAATGAAAGAAAATGAAAAATATAAAATATTAAAAATATCATTAACCTTGTTCTCAGCCACGAAATAGATTCGGTTGCCATTTTCAATAAAATGGAAATTTTTCGTTCTTCTATCCGCCAGTCGGACTTGAATTGTTTGGCCGCTAAAATAAGTAGAAGAAATACGAAAAGCATGAAAGATAAATGACTCACTGCCACCTTACTTGTAACCAGTGTAGGTCCTGAGTTAGATGAAATATTGTTCCTGAAATTCGCGCTAGTATCAGGAACATAGGCTGATTTTTCATACCATCTTCTACTTGGAGTAAGCGGATGCGGAACAAGGAGTCCTTCAATTTCTCTCGAGAGAGCACACTTACTCGGTTACCTCCCATATTTGGAAATCTAGTAAATGAAAGTTTCAAAATGACTCGGAATTGGGCATTCGTAAATACATTATGACAAATAATAGCAACATAGTAATATAAAACAATAATAACTTGTGGAAGTGCATAATAACATCCGGGCATCATTGATCGAGAGAGATTCACACCCACGATACATCACACTATGTTGCGCTTATCAGGGAAATGGCAGGAACCATGAAAGGAGCGTGTAAGGCAAAACAACAGCCGATGCAGGCAAAAAAATTCATTCTGACTGTTATTATGATCTAAGAAGTTTCATATTGCAATTTAATTCTCTTCCTGAGTGAATGATACTGTCAAGTCGTGATGATGTCGTGATCGTGGTCTCAAATTGTGATTTTATTCGTGTAAACAAGCTCTCGGGCATATAATACTTTGTCAATACATTTTATCGGCAATGGCAGGAACAGAATTATCATGGTCAATAGTTGAGCACTCTCCTCACTTTGCGTGCTCTCTCACCCATCAGAGAGACGAGAGAGCATGCGAAATGAGGAGAGTCCATCCGTGAATTATCATACAGGGCGGCACTGAGATAAATGGGTGGACCGAGAAAATGGCGCAGAGAGGCGAGAGAGGGAATGGGACCCGTAGAGTGGGGGAAAGAGCGGGCTTGATGGCTCTCTCTATGGCACACGTTCTCTCGCTTCGTCTGACCGGCGAGAGAGCGTGTGCAATTGAGAGAGTCGGGTGAGAGACTGGGGTAGAGGGATAAGCTATCGACTAGAATTTGGTCTTTGATCTTTGGTTCTTGCTCTTGATCTCTTTATGAACTCGCTCGACCATTGACGAGGGCTTCTTGGGTGGCTGAAAAGGGAACGATCATTTATAAAAATATTATAATCTCTAGGATAGAAAGCGCAAGCAGTACTCTTGTATCAAACTATGTTTCACGATCGATTGAAATATGGGAAAAATCAATTTAATTTCGATCAGCTGAACTGACCACAATAAAATAATTACTGGTTATTCCATAAATACTCCCACCAGTATCCATGCATCCTTGTTTGCCTACGGTTGTTCCTCTCCGGCGATAAATAATGCACTAACTAATTTTTAAAAAATATTATTCACCAGTATCCAGATGCCGCACGAGCGTGCTCATATTGTTCGTGATGTCATCGGCCGCGCTGAGCAGATCACACTGAAAATATTGTTTGATTATTTTACAATGAATCTTCTTCATGGACGATGGATAGTTCTTTGAGCATAATATCTCAAGAATGTGCATCTTTTTCCCGTTATTTTTTCTCGACAGTTATTATTCATAATTGAGGATTGGAGATTGGTACTCTATCTGACCTGCAACGATGTCGCGGGCAGACTGCTTCCTCTGAACGCGGTGGACAGTCGCGATGAGAGATCGGGCAGTTGGAGGGCGGAGCCGGCCACGGAGTTGGCCGGGGATTGTAGGTTCTGAAATTGAAATGATATGATTCTGCGAGATAGAATTTTGCAATTTCCATGACAATATAATAAAGCAATTGAGCTAGCGCGCACTTGGGGAATACTGGGTTATGTTTCAGCACTACGACAAAGCGCTTGACAGGATTTTACACCAGTGTTGAGGTGATTTGCACTTCAGAAAAAAATCAAAATTACAATGTTTTAGAGATTAAATAGTTTAGCTAGTGGATAGCCACTGGTCCAGTTACTATTTATTACTATTTTTTCTCTCTTTCTCTATATAGATAATTTTTAAATAATATAATGAATATTCTCACATTCAATGCGGGCAGCAACTGCTCCAGCTGCGTCATCAACTCGCGTCGTTTGGCTTGCATTGCGAACATCTGAGAACATTATTATTAAATTTATTTTTTTTCTCTATATTTCTTTATCATCCGGCATCAACATGTGAGAGATAGGGAGATGTGTCAGATCAACCGTAAATTTGAGGAGTTGTTTATTAGTTATGTTTCACTCGCGTTTCAAAAACTCTCGAGTGTCACAGCTTTTGATCGTAGCGTCTTGAGCGATAACTCAAAATTAATAATTAATATCACGCGTGTCGCCAAAGAATAAAGTAAACCATTGGAAAATTCGAAAATGAGCTGAATTCAGTGGTTCGAGTCCGCTCATGCTGTATTCCTTTGCAGTATATTTCGAGATATAAAATAATGCCCACCTGCTCCTCCAGCCGCCATTTCCTCTCCCTGATCAGCGACATGTGATCGTCCTCGGAAAGAGCGACCTGCAAGAGATCAAAGATCAATCTGAGGGGATCAAAGATCAATGATCAATCTTGGTTGTTGTCTCGGTTCGGATCAATAATAAATATGTTTCAGGCGCAATACTCATTCTTTGCGAGAAAAATGCATATGTTGCACTCCCATCGTCTTTTTCAAAAATAGAAAAAAATAGATATTTCAAGATCTTAGTGTTTATCCAAACTATCATATTTGAGATAAGTAATCGATACTCGAGTACAGTACAGTATATTGTTTATCGTTCCTGGATCAGTGATCGATATCTCATTCGGCAACAGTATCTTCAATCTACCGTACCTGACTGTCCAATCGATTCATCTCCCTGATCATTTCGCTGTTCTCCTCCTCTAATCGAGCGATCATCGTTCGATCATCCAGACAGCGTTCGGACAGCGACCGACCGGACCCGACGGGGTACTGTAATTGAGAATACGGTAAGTAGTGGTTACGGTAGCGACTATCGATTGTATCACATTGAAATGTCTTTCTTACGATTAGAGTCAAAATATGGTAATAGCCGACGGGGTACTGCAAGATGAATAAAAAAGTAATATTACGCGGTAATGATTATCCAATTTAAATAAGCACTGAAAGGGACCCGAGCCGACTGGATTGTGTGATAAGTACGTACGAATTTCGACATTGTGGAAGTACCCTGATAATGTGTTGGTTCTCACCTCCGCCCTTCCGCTCAGCTTGGCCGAGTATCTGGCAATCAGCCTGTGCTCATCATCCGCTCCTCCGTTGCTACTCGACAGTTGTCCGGGAAGGAAGAGGGGCGGAGCTGCGGCTGCTGCGGGCTTGGGGTCGGGCGGGTGGAGACGGCTGCAATGGTCGCAGATAGTGATGACGATTCGGCCTCTCTCATTTTTAATGTATATCAGGAATGCGCGTCAAGGAGAGGCGCGTGCCGAGTTGTAGCCAACGATTTGTTTTCATCAGATTTTTTCACACATATCACGCGTGTTACCGAAGAATTGAATAGACCCTGGTACAAGGGAAAAATCAAAAATGAGTTAAGTCCAATTTTCAATAGTCCTTAGGGTCCCTAACAAGATAGCGTCGAGCTTTGTTCGAAATATTCGATTTCCGGGGCATGGCAGGTCATGAAACTTTCGGATAGCCGAAAAATGCCATCTTTGGCGAGCTATAACTTGCTTCAGGATTTTATTTTAAATTCGACTCTAAAGGTGTCCGAACCCAAATTTCAAGGAGAATTCGCCTATGCCGGTCGTTTTTCGACTACTATTTTTCCCTTCATGCAAACCGAAAAAGTTGATTATTTGCCACCACAAATCGAAGCCAGAAAATTTTATGAGCGCAATCGACAGGGCTCGACGAGACGATTCGAATGATATGCTGAACGTATAGGTTACGAGGGTGGGCCTTTGAGAAAATAGCTGAAGAAGGCATTTTGAGAACATCATTTTCCAATTTCGAGAACGAAGAGGCTCATTTTCCCCCTTTCATTCCGAGTGCGCTCGCGCTAAGCGCGCGGCGCAGACACTTTGCACTCATTTACATTCAATAGAACGTGACTGCGAGAAGGTCATTGAATATTAAGCTCTTTTGCCTATATTGAGGCATGTGAAAATGAGCTGAGATCGAGGGAGACGAGATCTCGACTCACTCGATCTAGTGAAAGGAATACAGGAGGGACGAGAAAGAGAAGAAGGTAGTCTAGTTCAGAAGATGAAGAGATTAATATGGAAGAAGATGAAGAAGAGGAGGAATATGAGATTGAAGGAAGTCATGAAGAAGATTTCATTCGAATGGTTATCGATGAAGTTAGGGAAAATATTTTTTTGTGAAAATATCCCATTATTATGAATAAAAGTATGTGCCTCAATATAGGCAAAAGAGCTTAATATTCAATGACCTTCTCGCAGTCACGTTCTATTGAATGTAAATGAGTGCAAAGTGTCTGCGCCGCGCGCTTAGCGCGAGCGCACTCGGAATGAAAGGGGGAAAATGAGCCTCTTCGTTCTCGAAATTGGAAAATGATGTTCTCAAAATGCCTTCTTCAGCTATTTTCTCAAAGGCCCACCCTCGTAACCTATACGTTCAGCATATCATTCGAATCGTCTCGTCGAGCTCTATCGATTGCGCTCATAAAATTTTCTGGCTTCGATTTGTGGTGGCAAATAATCAACTTTTTCGGTTTGCATGAAGGGAAAAATAGTAGTCGAAAAACGACCGGCACAGGCGAATTCTCCTTGAAATTTGGGTTCGGCCACCTTTAAAGTCGAATTTCAAATAAAATCCTGAAGCAAGATATAGCTAGCCAAAGATGGTATTTTTCGGCTATTCGAAAGTTTCATGACCTGCCATGCCCCGGAAATCGAATATTTCGAACAAAGCTCGACGCTATCTTGTTAGGGGCCCTATCAACTACCAAAAACCGCTGAAAAAACATGGGGTAAGAATATGTGCCAAAGACATCCTGATTTTACTCGATTCTTCGATGACACGCGTGATATCGTGTGCGCAGGTAAAATCAAAATATGGGGATTAGTCTTGAGAAATTCACTAACCGCACAGCATTCGGCGTCGCCGGTATGATGTTCGACAAGTCCAGGGCCGGTCGCGATGAGGACGAGTGCAGACGGGAATCGAAGGGGGAGGAACCCTAAAAATGTACTTATTTTATATTCATTTAATTTATTCTTATCGCTTTCAGCAAATGCACAGTGAGAATTCGTCTACGTTTCAGAAATTCATGAAAGCGCGAGGAAGCTTGCGCTGATCAGTTTTTTCCAGGAGCTTTGTGAAAAAAAATCTGAGCGTTGTCCCTTCGACTACCGAGAAATTCTTTAATATACCGTGCGCGGAAGAGGGATTATTTATTCTAATAAATGTAAAATGGTTCCTTACCGCCTTAGCCGACGCCGTTGGCAGACACTGCAGGGACTTGTGCAGAGAGTGCGCCAGCTGCTTAGTGGGGGATTTCTGAAACGACAGATCTTACTTTTTTGGTTACTGCTATTTATATTTTGGGCGCTAGAGACGCAGCTGGATCAAAATACTCGATGCACGTGAAAACTAGAAGAATCGGTGAAACTCAAGGTAATGAATTGTCCAATAAAAAAATCAGCCCGAGATCGTGATAATTCCTCACTACCCTACAGTAGCCTACCGTTCGCTACCGTAATCCCCCCGTACTCACATAGCTGCTGTACTCCTTCATCTCGTGCTCGTTCGAGTGACTGCCACTGGTCTGCAATCGATTTATTGATTAGATTTGCCATACCGTGGATATCCCGTACCGAATAGACAGTACTCCTACAGAATCTGATCGTTTTATCATAATTTTTCATTCACTGGGATCCTATGAAGAATTGCATCCGTTCAAACTATCGCAACTTTGAGAACACGATGAAACACAATCGAGCGGCAAGAAAATACTATTAATTTTGTTGTATTAAAACTTTGCATTTTATAAAAATTTATTGCATACCCGTCCTCGCCAGAAGCAAGACTGGCACAGCTGGTAGTTGGCGCACCGCTGGCACTTGTACCGAAAGCCCGTGAACGAGCGGACCTGAGAAAGATCAAAGATTAAAGATCAGGAAGGGTGTTCTGTATCCTTACTGGATCGCCCTACCGTACCATGATTATGCATTGCATTGCATTGATTATGCATTGGTGAGCATACTACTGTATCCCTAGCATCACACCCTACAGTAATCCCACCGTAGTGCCGTAATACCGTAACCAAAAGCGTACCTGGCACGCGTCGCACTGCACAGGATGATAGACGTGCTCCACGCTCGCCATGCGGTGCAGAAGCGGCAGCCACCTGGATTGATTGATTCGTGATCTTTGATCTTTGATCTTTCAGATGTGATATCTCACTCATTCCATTTGACCAGAACATGGAAATGATTAGTGATCTTTGATCTCTCCACTTACATCAAGCAGGACGGCGTTGGCTCGGCGAGGAACGTCTCCACGAAAAGCGATACGTTGACTGTCGTGTCCTGAGATTGGTCTTTGATCTATTTGATATCTCCTGGAACACGGCAGTCGTCAGGGCCAGGGCGTTCTCTCTTTCTATCCCTAACCTAACCACCGTACCCATCCTTTCACAGCTCAATCCGTCCTACTTTGCGTGTATTCACATCACCTATCAACTAGTGACGTCAATTCAACACCCAATACTAGGAGACATTACCAATTAATTGGGTAATTGATATTGGGTTGACCAATTACTTGACTTTTCCTTATTTTGCGAGGGAATGAGCGGCCGCAAAGTCAATTATTATAATTGGGTATTAGATTTGGTTGGACATCCCAACTATCAACTACAGCGCGCCTGAGCTGTATAATCTTGATATGTGCTGTATAATCTTACCTTGGGAAAGCACTGCGCGGGCGCCGCCTCGGTATACCCGAAAGTGGGCGCCTCAAAGACGGCAGTCGCCAGAGCGAGAGCGTTCTCGAGAAAGTCCGCGAACCGATCGTGATCCATCGCTCCCGAAGGGTCGGCGATTTGCGAGAAGATGTCTGCAATGATCTTTGATCTTTTGGTAATTGATCTTTGATCTTTGGACTAAAATCCCATTTGGTCGATTTGCGAGAAGATGTCTGCAATGATCTTTGATCTTTTGAGAGATGATCTTTGATCTCTGAGGGATGACAACGAAAGGATGCTGTAGAGAATTTTAAATTTATTGTCGAATGCGGTCACAGGGTGTAATCAATTCCAGAGATATTTTTATGATCATGAGGGATCGATGAAACGCATTTATTTTATAAATGTTCTGACTGTTGAGAAATAATTTTTCCAGTAGAGATCTAATTGGCGATTCAATTGAAGAATGGATCTACAACGATACATCAATGGACAAACAAGTTTTCCAAATGCACAGAAACAAAATGTCAAATCGAAAGATCAAAGATCAACGAGGACTATAGATCTGTCCAACAGTATAGGCACCATCGCGAATGTTTTTAGCTATCTATACTCTGAAGGTCAAAGAGCAAATATCAACCCACTCCCTCAAAAAAATTACTCATATCTCAATTTATCCACCACTGCAACAGATGTTGACTATCTATTTATACTCTGGAGATCAAAGATCAAAGATCAACCCACATCTCAACTTGTCCACCAGCTTGCCCGCACAGATGGTCGCCAGGGCGATCTTGATCGAAAACACTGTGAGCCTGCCCGTTTGTTGTCTGGAAAGATCAAAGATCAGAGATCAGAGATCAATCTAATTTAGGGATGGTAACTTAGTCGACGAGAGATAGTTTTTTTGTTGCGAAGCGGAAATAGCGATAAACTGCTGGGGTGAGTATCGAACGGGCTTTATCTCAGTTATGAAACGCATTTGAAAATTAGCTTTTTTCAAAATTTGACTAAGGGTTGTGTTTAACAACTTTGACGCACTTTTGTCGGTTTTAATAAACATTTTCAAATAAAGAAAATGGAAGCACTTACTTATCATAAGCTCCAAGCAGAAAACTCTGCAGCAGCGTAATCGACCTGCAACGATATTAATATCTACCTTCGAGAAGCGGGTGGTGGGAGTCAGAGTCCTAAGATTAAAGTCCAAAGATCAAAGATCACTTGCCTATCCGTATCTATCTGCTGACTCGGGTCCAGCCGCTTGTTCAGATTGTGATAGACAGTGGTGAGGAGTAGCTCGAGACGAGAGGATTTGACCTAGGATGAGAGATCAAAGATCATAGATAACTTTTCTGTTTCACGCATTTTATGAGAAAGAGAACATAGCCGAACGATAATTTTGTTTTTCAACCGAGTCGCAAGACAGCACTGATGTGTTGTCTTGCTAACTGACTTTAGCTTGGTTACGAAACGTATCTCAAATCGAATTTATGAATGCACCGGCGTCGGCGTTCGGTCCATTCTCCCTCATTCCTTCCCCCCCATGCCCTACCCTACAGCTTGCAATAGCTACCGTATTCCTACCGAGTGCACTCATATTATACCGTGCTCCATGCAATTGTAAACTGATTTCGCATGATTTACCTGCGAGTGCACCGGCAGTGCATTCAGTCCATTCTCCCATGTGCAACTCATCTCCTAGATTACTATCCTACAGTAGCCATACAGTGTTCAACAAATGCAAGCTACCGTAATCATACCGTGCCCAAGAGCTGCAATATTCCTACCGTACCTGATAATGCACAGGCAACGCGTTCAGTCCATTCTCCCTTCATACTAAGCATGTTCCTCCTATCTATGCCTACAATATTCCTACCGTTCTCCACGACACCTTCATGCCAATTGGATAGTGATTTTATTAATAATTTACCTGCGAGTGCACAGGCAGCGCATTCAGTCCATTCTCGCGAAAGGCCTCGATCATGTTCCAGATGTCCACCTTGTGCACTGCGATGGGTTTTTATTGTTGTTTTAACCATGTTGTTGTTATTATTGTTAATATTGTTGTTGCACACTGATACGTAAAACGTAAAACAACGACCACTCGCTCTCGTTCCGAATGCGTTTCAGAAAAGGGGTTAAAACAAGAAGAAACTCTTTCAGGTAATACGTCGGGGACTTTCCCTTCCTAATAAAATAATATCTTTTCCCTGGCGTGACTGTAATCGAAAGACGTTCGCGTTTCGTCCTTTTTCATCTACTTTTTCTTCAAAAAAAAAACCCCTAGAATCCCCGCCGACAGGGAAGATTCACCAGAGATATTGAAGTGTTTCTTCCTCCCCATTTCTCCCCTCGTCTACTCCACACATTCAGAATGAGAAACGCGATCTCTCCATTTTTCATGCTCTCTCGCCTGCTCTAACCAGCGAGAGAGCATGCGAAATGGAGAGAGTGCCCATCTCAATGTGTGAAGAAGAGACACATCGATTGCAACGTCGAGAGAGCATGGCGAATCGAGAGAGCGCAGACAGGCAGACAGGGGGGTAGAGAGCATGGAAAAGGGAGAGAGTGGTGAGAAAGTATGGATAAGGTGGAGAGTGCAGACGTCAGAGAACAAAGGCGAGAGAGTGTGTGAAAGGGAGAGATCGCAAAGATGCCACTGGGCATTGCCCATCTTTCCCTGATCTCTTCATAATGAAAACGTCATAATCTCTAGCACTGGCTTTAGTGCGGTTTTGCCCTACACTCTTTTCTCTTGCTTATTTGATTTTTCATACAAAAAGTGGGGCTCCGGATGCTTGACTCTCCTCTCCTCACTACTATCTCTTCGGTCAGACAATACATCACGGGGAATGTGGAGAGATCTCTGTCCATCTCCTGATTAGAGGCCAAAGTCCAAAGATCAAAGATCAACTCACCATTGGTCTTCTTTTGAATGAACCGCAATTTGCACGCAGCTCGATAGGTGGCGAAGCGTATCGAATCGAAGTCGTGCGTTCCTGAAATATTTTTTTTTCATTTTCCATACTTTCAAATACGATTTCCAGTTAGGTTTCACGCAGATTTGATTTTAGCTGATTTTGGCACTGTTTGATTTGCTTTTCCCATGTCTGTTTAGAAATCATAACCCTGATAAATATCGTGTTTTGAGAACCTACGGCGAACATCTCCCCTTGTACCCTCTCCCCTGAAATCGACCCCGGGCAGCAAAACGAGAGCCGAAATGTAATCTGGAGGTCGTTAGAAGGTCCTGGGAGCGCCTGCCTCTATTTCTCTCACGCTAGACCCTAGCCAATCACTTTGTTGACCCAGCGTTTGGGCAGTTTGCCTATGCAAGTTGAGATGAAACTGTTCCCTGTGTCGAATGAAGAGACCAAAACAAGCGCCCCAGATTGCGAATGTAGATAGCCATCTTGAACCCTATGACTATGAGGCTATGAGTGTCATCGCGATCTTTCTGGCTGCCCTCGAAAACGGGAAGTGAGTTTAATTTTTGAGCAGCCCTGTCATATTTCATTTGGGAGGAGGTTTGTTGACCCTGCCTGGGGCAGTGAGTGATTCACTCGCAGGAGAAGGCGAGAGGTTGATGGATCAGCGACCGCTTTTCGACAAGCGGGTTGAGAAAACGAGAGTAATTAATAAGTTATTCTAAAGGAAATTGACATCGCATTACGGCTGATAAACAGAAACCGCCTATAAGCGCGCTGTGAAACCTATCCAATTTGAACCCTATTCCATATTTCATTTCGGAGGTCTTTGTTGGCCCAGTGTGAGGCAGTGAGTAATTCGCTCGCAGGAGAAGGCGAGAGGCTGATGGATCAGCGCCCGCTTTTCGACGAGCGAATTGGCACAACGAAAGTAATCACGGAGCAGAATGATTCTAACCAGCCGGACATTTGATAAGTTGTTCACAAGCAACAGAGACGAACATTACTTCTGAGAAATGCACACCGCCCATAAGCGCGCGGTGAAACCTATCCATCTTGAATTCGTTCGGGAGTAGGTTTGTTGATCCTGACTGAGAGCAGTGAGTGATTCACTCGCAGGAGAAGTCGAGAGGCTGATGGATCAGCGCTCGCTTTTCGACGAGCGGGTTGGCACAACGAAAGAACCCATTGAGTGAGCTGTTCAAAAGCAAAGCCACGTAAAAAATACATCAGATAAATGAAAACGGCCCATGGGATGCGAAATAATTATGGATTTTAACAAGGGCAAAAAGCTCAAATTGCTTCTAGAAATTCAAACAGCTAATATGAACATTGTGAAACATATTCAATCTATCATTCATGAGCTTCTTCTTTTCGGATATCTTCATTGGACTCATGAATTCTACTGCTTGTCACGCAATTTCGCACTAGTTACGCGTTCGTGCGCGATCAAAGATCAAGTTTCCTACCTTTGTCCAGGATAAAAAATAACTACATATCGTCGGCAATGCTCTGCTGTATCACGCTTTTCCTAACAGGCCGTGTGAATTTGTGTCAATAGAAAGTTCAAAGATCAAAGACCAAAGACCAACTCACGCATCTCATCGATAATGCTCTGCATCTCGATCGTAGCCGAAGGCGCTGCGGCAGCCGCAGCAACGGTAGTGGTCGAGCCCTTCCCGACTGCAAAGTAACACGTAAAAATGGGGATACTCGGAAAAAATATTTTAGGATGAATCTTTCAGCCCTTCCCGACTGCAAAGAGTCACTTCACTGAATCACTTCACTGAATAGTTCGCTATGACTCTAATTGAGAATGACTGCGATGATTCGTTCAGAATGAACGGAGTTGACAATTGAATATGCTCTTAGTTTCGATTCATTCCGTATGGTTTCAGTCTACTTTTTAAGGCCGGATAAACGAATTAAAAACTAAGTATTTCCAATATATTATACTTGTAAAATCAAAGATCAAACCATTATCCTTATGCTCTGGGTTTTTTTAGAGATCAAAGATCAAGACTAAAGATCAAACTGGCAAACCATTATCCATGGGCGGCATGGACGTGGAGTGGTGGGCGCTGCCCGGCGGCTCGCCCTTCTCCGGCCACATTTACTTAATTAATTAATTAAATAAATAAATAATTAAATTGATTAAATAATTATCATTAATATCAAGCGCCACTGCGAGTAACACGAAATTAATCACGGGAACGAAGCCTTGCGAAATAGATGAAGAAATCTTACTCCAACTCGATTAGAATTGCACGATTCTACAACAAATCAGTTTAGAATCGAGTCCAGTGGAAGAAGAAGGAGAAGAGAGGAGGAAACCAATCCGCGAGAGAGAGGCCTCTGGTAAAAGTTTCTTAGTAGGATCACAGTTGACTTCCTAGTGGGTATCTTGCAGGTTTCCTAGTAGGAAGTCAACTGTGTTCCTGCTAGGATTTAGCTGTGAAACTACTAGGAAGAGGCCTGAGGGGGCCTCCCAACTGTGATCCTACTAGGAAACTTTTACCAGAGGGGAAACACTAGCCGGTGACCTCTCCGGAAGGAAACGGAAATTTGTAAATGTATCAATAGCAAATGTAGCAAACGCATCTGGATAAAAAGGCGAGGGTAAACAATATCCAAGGCTGTTCTGTGATGTAACGAATCGAGCCTCTCAAAGACGCAGAGGAAAACCAATCCGCGAGAGAACACTAGCTGTCTGACAAGGACAAGCGGCCCCCGGAAGGACGGAGGAAATGAGGGCGAAGAGGAAAGAGCGGCCACTTGAGACTAGACAAGGGGCCGATGGGGCTTGAGAGGGTAACCGAGTAGGGGGAGGGTTGGTAGCAAAAATGAGTGGGCTTAGGGGCCAAAGGGCGTACTGAAATCACGAACGCGATCTTATTTTCCACTGTTTAAAAATTGTAACAGAGCGGAAAAGAAAGTACTAACTAGTTTCACGATTGAAATCATCGAAATCGGAGACGCTTATCTTTGAGTGATTCTGGCATAGTGGCACACCGTGTCAAAAGGGGGAAGAAAGCTCATTTGCGTGGCAACGCTCTCTCGAGTCATTCTGCGCCGCGCGAGAGCGAAGCGCGGTGTGAAATGAGAGTTTTTAGGGGATTTTTCGTGCCTTATCGAATTTAGCTTACCAATGAAATCGAAAATTGAAAATCGGCTTCTGCCGAACTGTTAGGAAAGGGTTCGTACACTACATCTAAAAATTTGAACCCGATTGCTCAACTCTCTAATGAGATATTTTCCTTAGAGTAGCGAAAACAGCCGTTGTTCGTCATTTTAGAGCAGTTTGAGCATCATTAGCTAACGTAGCTAAGGAATGAAATCGAAAATTGAAAATCGGCTTCTGCCGAACTGTTAGGAAAGGGTTGCTACACTAACTCTAAAAATTTGAACCCGATTGCGCAACTCTCTAATGAGATATTTTCCTTAGAGTAGCGAAAACAGCCGTTGTTCGTCATTTTAGGGCAGTTTGAGCATCATTAGCTAGCGTAGCTAAGGAATGAAATCGAAAATTGAAAATCGGCTTCTGCCGAACTGTTAGGAAAGGGTTGCTACACTACCTCTAAAAATTTGAAATCGATACCTCAACTCTCTAATGAGATATTTTCCGTAGAGTACCGAAAACATCGGTTTTCAGCCATTTTCGGGCAGTTTGAGCATCCTTAACTAAATTTGAATACGATATCTTAACGCTACTATAAGTTATTAACAGTGGATAGCTAAAAACAGTTGTGTTTGGGCAAAATGCAAATGAATTCAACTATGTTTCACTCTGTATAGAAGTAATTCCTTTTGTCTGCTCCATTTGTCAGTCGGTAGAAATAGGTCTCACAATATGTTTCACCAGTTCAATATTGTAAATCAAGAAGAATGATGGGAAATTCAAGACTTTCTCCACCAAACCGACTCGGAGTCTCAAGGGTCGCCAAAGTGAGAAGGTCGATTTGAGTCGAAAATGTCTGTGCCACGCAAATGAGCTTTCTTCCCCCTTTTGACACGGTGTGAGTGGGTGAATGCCAAGAGAGTACAGCTATGCAATGATAAGAATGCACCACGATTCCATTTCACTTATTCACCTTGCAAAATCGAGTGTGCAACGAGGGAAAAAAAGCAGGTGAGATGGCGTGAATCAACGCTGGTGACAGATGGTGTCAAAAAGACTAACCAAGGTAATTTATTTATAGCATCACCCAAGGCTATTATTTGGTTAACGTGGATCTTTGAATCAAAGAACCTATGAGATGGCGTGAATCCACACTGGTGACAGATGGTAACTTTAACGCGGATGAGGTAAAAGAGGGGGGTGCCGAATTACATATAGCTTTTGGGTTTACTTGGTTCAAGAAAAGAAAAAAATGGCTAAATGGCGAAAAAAAAATGGAAAAATGGCTTGAATCAACAGCGAACTAGTGACAGATGTCGAAACCATAAGAGGGGGAGTGCCGAGATCCATTTGCTCCCTCGCCACATCACATCGCCAAGAACGAAGCGAAAACACGAGATTTCATCAGCTATGCAGTGAAAGTGGCTGTCAAATCCATATTCTCGTCACTTGCAGGGGTTTTCGGGAAAGAAGCGACAAAAAGCTGGGAATCGGCTTCAGATCTCGCAAGAAGCAGTAGATGGTATATCAATAAAGAAGTGAACTGCATGGAGCACTTTTTTCCTCGTCACTTGCAAGGGTTTTGGAAGAAAAAAGCGACATAAAGCGGGGGTTGCGCATGAATCAGAGCTCTGTGCGAGTGACAACTCTTGCGATAGACGGATGTGTTGACAAAAGGGAAGTGATAAGGCATTTTCAGCCGTTTTCGAACAGTTTCTCTACTCTTCAACCTAGATTTTGCTATTATTCCCGCTTGCAACTCGATCTCCCGACGAAATTAATAAAAGGCAAAATAAAGCTTGTCTTAGTGTAAATTCGGGGTTAATCACCAAGTAGAAGCGGTGGTACATAGGAAAGATGGGGAGTTAAATGGAAACACATGATAATACAAAGTCGGTATGATTTCCGCGAGCTAGTCCTTCATGATTTCACAACAACCAACCTAAAAGCAAATAAGAAGAATATCTAGGAAGGCCTAGCAGGTTCAAGGCAAATGGATTTAACTTGAATATTCCAAAATCAACTCCTCAAACCCGTAAAAATCGCCGCTGCTGGCAAAAACGACGCGGTAAACCACCCAATATACTCGAGTTTAACACTAGAAACTGATGAAAACAGTTGAATATTAGGCATTAGTGATTTGCTAAGCCAATTGTTGATAAAATTGCACGGGAAAAGCCTCAGGAAGTAAGGGCGAGAGAGAGAATAGGAAGGCCCGGCGTAGGTTCAATAGAGAGAGAGCCGGGGAGTCGTAGGAAGGAAAGGGAGGGGAATTTCAGAGAGAGAGAGAATTGAGAGAAGAAGAGAGTGGGTCTTCGACAGATGTGAGAGGGGAGAGATGAAGGGAGGGGAGAGGGAAGGGAGAAAAAGGGAGACGTGAGAAAGAGGGGGAGCCACTCGCCCGTCTCTTCTCTCACGATAGAGGGCGCTAAAGCGCTTGATATTCCTCAGTTTCTTCCTTCGTTGTTTGACCTGGACGTCTGGTGAAACAATGGGATTTTCCTGGTTGAAATCAAGCTCGTTTCGAACTTTCAGAACTTGCATCCTAGACGCTAACTTGCAAGGGTAGGATTAAACGAGTTTCAACCCACGATTTTCTTATTCTAGCCATTTGATCTAGGTGTCTGGAGAAACAATAGCGCACTTGGCGTGAAATAGTGTCTCCAAAAAGTAGGAAATACGCGAAATTATTTCATTTCTCGTATGTGAACTCAATCCTCCGAACGATTTCTCCCCAGAGATACGACACTATAGCGATAAAGTGATAACGATCTCTCCAACCCTTTGATCCTTCCTGGAATTTTCTCTTTCTTCATAAACTCCGCGCCGTTTTCTCTGCAACATTGAACGTGTTTTGGCTTTTTTTGCAGTGACGATTCGTTTTCTTTTGTGATCTGAAAGGAGAAATGAAAAAATGAAAGAAATAGTATTCCTACTGGGCGCAAAATTCGTTGCAAAAAGATTGAAAGCACGCGCAAGCAATCAGAGGCATTGCTAACTTCGTACAACGATAATCAAATTCTTCCTTCCCTCCCTCAATTGCCAAAACAGAAGCGATGCTCTCCCCATTTCTTCTCTCTCCATCGATCTATGCTCAATCACCCTGTCTTTCCGGCAACAGAGCATGTAAAGTGAAGAGATTGCGGCAAAACAGCGACTCCCCAGCGAGTGTGAATAATCAAATAGGAAAGCACTTCAATCCAACGGGTGAATTCACGGCACACTTGAGCAGAGTGGGTGGGTGAGATACCACTTCAGTTGTGATTGGAAAGGAATCGGGAGTAATCGAACTGTTACAATCTAGCAACGAAAGCAAAGTACATGTCTAGCAAAGTACCTAGGAAAACGCAATGCTTGGTTCCGCATTCGAAATTCGAAAAGTTTGATATAATTCGATTTCGAGACACAGAAAGATGGAATCGGAACCGCTAAACTCAAACGACCCATGAATATGGTTTGAAACATAACAAATTTGTTGAAATTTGATGCAATGCAATCAGAATGAGGGCCACTTCAATTGATGATTGGAATTGAGGGCGGAGATTATATACTATGAATCTGAAAGACCAACAATCGATAATTATGAGCGCAGTATTGTACACACGATGAATGTAATTTTTGTGCAAGCGGAAGAGGCCGAGACATCACCATCATGAACAGGAACCCGGTACAATTCATTTAAACGGGTTGAAACATATTCAATTCAGTAAACGCGCGAAGCATAAAAGAATAACAACATTTAGTGACAACTTCAATTCTGTCCGACTTTTTTTGCTACTCTTATTTTAGCTAGCCATGTGGCACGGGAAATGGAGGAAGTTGATTCAAAGGCGGAAAGAAGTGATCACATCTGGCACTGATTTTTATGAAGCCATCACATCGACAATCTGACCAAGAATTTCAAATGACAGATAAAGTCGGGTTGAAACACATCTAAACTTGAACAAGTATCCAGTGAAATCGGAGAACTGGACAATGACTAAAGATGAGCAACCGAAAACAGTCCCGGGACCGATTTCTCATTCCGGCCTCACTTTCGCTTTCAGACTCTCTCCATTTCCCACACTCTCTCGCCTTCTCTAACCGCCGAGAGACCGTCCTGAATGGAGAGAGCGACGAACCATTTCGCCCCTTTCCTCAGGCCACAAACGAGCCATCGTCGGAGAGGAACGTCAAAACAAAGAGATGCGTTGTCTACACTCTCTCCATTTCGCATGATCTCTCGCTCACTCTGACCGCCGAGAGAGAATGGGGAATGGAGAGAGTCTAGGGATGGTGCACTCTCTCCGTTTTGTGTACTCTCTCGCCTTGTCTGACCGGCGAGAGAGCACGGAGAATGGAGAGAGTTAGAGCCATCCCGAGGGATCTGCCATTACCAGATTCCGCGTAAACAGCGGAAGTTTGAACAATACGGATTTTGAGCATCATCAAAAAATAGCAATTTGTAAAATGAAAAGTGATATGTTTCACGTAGTTCCTATCAATCACGTTATAGTCCAAGTTCGATGGGTGCATGAAATTTGTTGAACAAATAGTATGCGAATGACAGTGATAATAGATGTTACTCTGCTTTACAATGGCTGAATTCATTGAATTGGCATCCGTGCGTAAGGAAGGGCGACAATAGGTAAACATACAAAATAAATGTTTTTCAAGTCGACAAACCCAGGGTCGAAATATGACACATATGTTTCACGTAGTTCATAATACTAGCACAAACGTTTAGGTTCAGTGATTGCGAGGTATACCAACGATCTCAAAAAAATAACTCATCCGACAAATGAGAGCCGTAGTGAAACTCTTGGCAATAATTGATGATTTGATTGAATTGGAAACCGTGCATAACTCGGACTATTCGCTTACGAAGAATGGCGCCAAGTTATTCAAGGCAGCAAATTCTGGGACGAAATATGACAGATATGTTTCAAGGAGCGCAGAAGAATGACAATAACGTCCAAGTTCGGTACTGTTGAAGATTGAGTTCAAAACAAAATTATTCGACATGCGCATGCGATAATATTATTCTAGATCACACTGAATGATTCCATTGTATCGAAAACCATGCATAATTCGGGTAACAATAGACAGACTAGTCACCTACAAAGGATCGCGCAATGTTATTCGAGTCAACCAAGCCAGTGGACAAAGAGTCAACGAAAAATTGGCCTCATTACCGGGGAAAGAGTAGTAGGGAAGTCGATAGAGGGGAGGAGTGGGATTCAAGGCAGGGCTTCCTCCACCGATGAATCTCTTCATTCTTCTCGCACTCTCCTGTTGTCGAGGGTGTATCATTTTAGAACTCACGTTTTAAAACTCGGTCATTTTAGAACTCTTGAAAAAGAAGATGGTGGCACCATTTTGCACCAAGAGTTCTAAAAAGACCGAGTTATAAAATGACCGAGTTCTAAAATGATACACCCTCCATGTTGTCTGATCGGCGAGATAACATGCGAAATGGAGGGACTCTTCACTCGATTTTAACCACCGTTTCGCGTGCATTAATCACCGGTTGGGGTCAGGCTCTGTCCCTCTCAAATTCATGTTCCTCTTGTTCTCTCTAACCTGCAAGAGAGCGGTAGGATTGGAAATACGAGACTATTAATCACTTGTTGAAGTCACACACACCTTCTGACTCTCTCAACATCCGATGCTCTCTCGCTTTCTCTAAACGGTGAGAGAGCACGTGAAATGGAGAGACAGCATTGGCTCCTTTGTTGGAAATGCAGTGGACTAGAAGGAAACATGCATCGTACAAGGGGAGGGGGGGGGTAGTGATGAATGGATCCTATCCCAATCATCATTCTGGTGGGGTAGCGCGAATGCGAAAAGACCGTCAACATTATCTGGACGCATTCGTAACCACCGCTTCGCAAAAGTCCTCGAAAAAATCATAAATGTTGACAATTTCTGCGATTGAACACATGATGAGTACGACGAGTCCCAACCCCAAATGTTCTCACATGCCCTCCTCTTCCAGATGTCAGGGTTCACGTCTAATGCATGCACTCAACACATTCACATCTTCCGGAAACTCATTCCTTTATTCAGGTGCAAAATCTGATTAGTCTATAGACGAGTATCGAAGTGATCGACGTCGTTAGAAGGGGCTGAGGGCATCTGAAAGATCAAAGATCAAAGATTAAAGATCATTATGCCCAGGTACTGACAATCCGTAGTTATAACAGTACGTCTACTGTACTTCAACTACCAACAATAACAAAAATTGATAACTACCGTAATCTACAGTACTCCATCAATCAATATTCCCTACCGTAATCCTCGCTCTCGCTCACTCCTTCGACTTGCCCGCGTTCTTCTTCTTGCTCACGCTGCGAGCGCTGAAATGGGTTTGTATGATGATCTTTGGTCGTTGATCTTTGATATCTAGCTTCTGATCTGTGATCTTTGAACTCTCGCAGGTTTGAATCGTGGTAGCCTTCATCATCAATCATTGGTATGTGATCTTTGGTCTTTGATCTCTAATCTCTAATCTTTGAACTTTCTCATGGTCACTTTGGACATCATATATTAAAGCACAACGATTCATGGTTTGAACCTGATCTTGGACCATCAATCATTGGTATCTTATCTCTGGCCGTTGATCTCTGATCTTTGATCTCTAAACCCTGATCTTTGATCTCTCACCCGGCCACTTTCGGGATGGTGGGCACATCCTTCTCCGGCTCCTCCGTCATCGTCTTCTTCGACGACCGACCGGACCCCGCTTTTCTGAAATTATTATTTTTTATTATTTATTAGGTTAATTATAATTAATCATGCGTATTTGATCAATCGTGCACAAAGAAAAGGGTTTATGACGAGCCGTGAGGAACTAGGAGGGGTGAATGCAAATGGAATATGTTTCAGCGAGCGCGCATAAATGGCAGAGGCGACCAAGCTCAATCGGAGAAAATCAGTGCATAGAGGGATCCCTATGATTCACATGAACCAATCATTGATCTCTGATCTTTGATCCCCACTGAAACTCACTGAGTCTTGTTGCGGGACGCCTTCGAGATCGAGCCGGGATTGCGCACCTGAGAGTTGATCTTTGATCTCTCATCTCTCATCTCCTCCATACCATCTTGGTGAAGAACTCCTTCACGCCGCCCTTCTTGTCCTTCACATCCGATGCCTGAGATACGGTAGCATTACAGTAGGCACTGCCGTAACCAATGATTATCGAGAACTGATTTCGTTTCAGCAATAGTTCGCCCACACCTATTTGGTACAGTAGCGATCTACTTAGTGTCGATTTCAACTTCCATACCCTCATGGAACTCCAACAATCCATTATCGATGTTCTAACTACCGTATTCCCTGCAACCGTACACCTACCGTACCTCGACAGTCCGCTCCTCACTCAGATTCCGGTGGTTCCTCGAGTTGCGCGAGCGAGCGCCCTGAACATTGATCTTTGATCTTCGGTCGTTGGTCTTTGATCTCTGGATGTCTCTACCGTACCCTGGATCCGGGATTCTTCGGTTTCCTTCCCTCCTTGGACAGATTGACGGGCCCGTTGTCCTCCTTCGTCCGCTCCTCCTGAAGGAGGCGATTAGATAGTTATCGATTAGGCTACCGTTTATACTCTACAGGCTACCGTAACCTACAGTACTTCAAAGTACAGTTAGCACTATGAGTACTAACTTCTCAATATCGGCTATTAATTACAAACTAACTGTTCTCCGACAGTAATGTAATGAATGCGGCTACGGTAAAGTACCACATCCAATGCTACCGTACTCCCCCTACCGTATCCAATGCTACCGTATCCAATGCTACCGTATCCAATGCTACCGTATCCAATGCTACCGTATCCAATGCTACCGTATCCAATGCTACCGTATCCAATGCTACCGTATCCAATGCTACCGTATCCAATGCTACCGTACCCCCTACCGTACCTTGGACCCTCTATCGCCGTGCACCTTCCGCTGCGTGCCCTTCGTCGGCGGCTTCGTTGCCGCAGCCTTGGCTGGAAGTGAGAGAGATCAAAGATCAACTACCGTAATCCTACAGTGCCCTATAGTTGCCATACCCTAATCTGAACCTACCATTGCTCGACAGGGTGTTATCATACCGTAACCCCTACCGTACCCTTCTCATCCCTCCTGCTGGAGAGGGTGTGATCAGTCCGGGGCCGACTTCGGGCCAGCGGCTGCTGCACCGACAGACACTCACGCGAGAGGTTGGGAGCGGGCGCGCCGGGCTCGTTCGGGATCTGACATATGGTAGGATTACGGAAGGATTACGGTGATCAGGCTACTGCAAATATGCTATAGAATTGCGCTAGTCGGGCTGCTGAATGATTGCGGTAGATTGTCAAGCACAGTATGGCTAATTGTAAGGCCATTTTGAATATTCTAATCAACCCTATGAAATCGACATCAGTTATGTTTCATTTCATATTGCAACGGTGATCACTGATTCAATGAGAGTGGTTAAAAGTGGATAAGGAAAAAAGGAATGTCTCGATCAAGCCCTAATCCAATAATGCATCCGTATCTACCGTAATCCTACAGTATCTATACTGTATCCGTCCTCCCTTTTGTACCGTACCCTTCATTTACCTGCTGCATGCAGGACACGCCGCGCTGCGTGTTCTCGTCCGTGATGTGGCCCGTCTTCTGGGAATATGATCAGTTATCGATAAGAATATGATTAGAAGATAGATTAGAAGATACAGTAACCCCAGTAACGACTAATGCATGTAAAAAGAAATAAGTTGCAATTCGTTGTATTCTGGGAATATAATCAGTTATCGATCCGGGACGATACAGTATTCCTGAATACCGTATTCTGTAATATTGCTGAAATAATCGATCAGATATGGGATGATACAGTATCCCAATGCATCATACATACTAGGGTTTCCCTTTTCAGGTGGCGCCTAGGCGGCCTGAACTCATTATTTTCAAATAACGCTGGATGAATATTACCTATTTGACCTGTGAAAGAAAGGGGGAAAAGAGGATTAGGTGACCTGGGCGCCCATTCCTCTCATTTCTCGTCACTTCGACTGGTGGACTGGGCTCGCGCCCCATAAAATGAGACGGATGAATTGAAATGGGATATGTTTCATCGTGCTCGATCGTGGAGCTGAGCCATTTCGCGTTGAGAGAAACCGCGCAAGGGGTCATTGTAGACTCAAAATGGCCTGGCAGGTCAGACTAGGCGCACAATGGAGTCTGACCTGGTCAGGTAATGCGAATTTAAATACCTGATCAGGTCATTCGACCATTTCATTTTTACCTGAACAGGTCAAATGACCTGAAAAGGCACAGCATTCTGATCCCCATTGTTCTCTCCAGATAAGGGTGAACAATGGATGCAAATTTCGCGCCAAAATCCCGACACGAAAGAACTGCAATTTCCCGCTCGATTCAAATCACAGATCGGGGAGAGCGGTCGCTCCCCCCGCCCAGGCCTTGCAGTTCGGTTCATGCAAAGTGAGCGAGTGCGTATGTAAAGTGCTCCTCCCTTCTCTGTCGGGGCAGAATGCTGTGAAGGGAAACCCTAATACATACTCTTACTTCACATGCTATCGTATACATAGGCACCGTAACCAGCGAGCTACAGTAGTCCAGCATCCAATCAATATCTCGGTTCTCTTACAGTATCCAATGACTACCGTCCCCCTCACTCACGTCCGTGCTCTCCTTGATCTTACAGTACTTCGTGTCGCTCATGTCCTCGCGGCTCATCGTTTGGCTTAAATATTCGAAATTGATCTTTGATCTTTAGTCTTTAATCTTTGCTCGTTGAACTGATGTATCTGCTCACTCTCACTTTCACTAAATCCTATCATTTTCTGCGCAAATTTCCGAGCCGATAGACTAATTAATCGATAAATCCATCTATCGTACCCCTAAGCCTACCGTACTCCTCCCTCTCCCTCACCGGATCGTCTGCTTCTTCTTCTTGACCGTGTCCTTGTCCGGAATGCGCGGGACGTCGTCGTCGTCCCTGAAAGGGGATATTGTTGTTGTTGTTTTTTATTTGTTTTTTCGAACAATGAAAACAGTAACATCTGCGCTTGGCGCCTTCAGATCGGTGTATTGTGATCGTACACTAAGTTCAATGATAGTTCAGAAGGCCGCTACTGTATCCCTGGTGTAACCTCTGCTACCGTTCTCACAGCTCACATTTAGCCTACAATACCTCTGCCTATCTCTTCGAAAAGAGATTCCGTACACCTACCGTATCCTCAACTACCGTACCTCCGCTACCGTATCTTCAACTACCGTATCCCCAACTACCGTATACTCACGCGCAAGTCTTCTCCGCGCTGTAGTTCGGCCGGCGGTACGTGTTCGAGTTGTCCTTCTTCAGGTCTGCAAGAGATCAAAGATCAAAGGTCACACATTCCTTATCTTTTTACTAACGCTTTGCTATCTGTAGGCTACCGTATTCGAACTCTAGCTACCGTAGCCCCTATACCGTATCTAGCCGTTCATACATTTGACAAACATCCCTTCACCATCCTCACCTTCGTAAGTAGTGGTGGTGGTGTGGCGCTTGGCTCGCGAGGGCGCATCGCGAACCGGCTTCTTGCCCGATTCGGCGGACGACTGAAATTGGACTTTGAACTTTGATCTTTAGTCTTTGATCTTTGATCTCTAGCCTCATGTCTACAGTATCCAGAAGACGACGCAGATGAATGCAGAATCTAGTCTAGCCTTCACCCACTCCCTGTGCAAACTTGTGTTGTTGGCCAGAGGCTCTTCTACAAAATTCTACCGCATCTCATATTACACTATCCCCATTACACTACCCCTGGCCAACACCACAAGATGTACACACAGTTTGGTTGATATCAGATAGGTTTATCTCCTGTTTATGTTCACGATTGGTTTTCGAGTGCACTTGATCTTTGATCTTTGATCTCTGGTTCGAGTACGGTTCCGCTACGAGTCTTCTTCTACGATTCATCTACGATTTGGCCCGGACGACCCTCGGCGCCTTGACCTTGCCACTCCGATCCTCTCCTTTGCCACTCGGATCCCTCTTCGGGTCCAATCGCCCACTTGCCTCCTTGGCTTTCGGGTTCTTGGTCTTGGGATCCAGTCTAGCACTGGCCTTTGGCTCCAACCTGGCACTGGGTTCCTTGGCCTTCGGATCCTTCACCTTCAGCACCTTGGACCCTTTGTCGCTAGGATCCTTGCCCTTGCCGCTTGGGTCCTGCTTGGCCTTGGGCGCCAGGATCTTGCCGCTGGGGTCCTTGGCCTTGTGGTGGTCCTTGTTTTTCGGACTTTGATCCTTGGCCTTGGGCTCAGCCTTGCCGCTTGGATCCTTCTTGCCACTTGGGTCCTTGGCCTTAGCACTGTGGTCCTTGGGCTTAGGGTCCAACTTGCCGCTGGTATCCTTGGACTTATCTTTGGTCTTCGTCGTATGCTCTTTGGTCTTCGTCGTCTGATCTTTGGACTTTGTCGTATGATCAGTCTTGCCGCTCGGGTCCTTGGTTTTCGGGGTGGCCGGATCCAGCCTAATGCTGGATTTCGGGGCCGGTTTTGGGCTCGTTGGTTCCACGTCCACGGTCGAGTTGGGCTCTGTTGGTGGTACTACCTTCTTAACGCTGCTCTTGAGCGGTGTCTTGGCCTTGGTCGGCTTGAGCGGGCTCTTGGCCGCTCCGGCCCCTCGCGCCTCGCGCCGCTTCTTCCGCATCTCCGAACGCTCCTTCCTGCAAAGGTCAAAGATGAGATTTAGGCCACGCCCCTTTTAGGCTCCGCCCCTTCACTACAGCGAAAATTTGACTAGGAGGACGATGGATCAAAGATCAAAGACCAAAGATCAAAAATCAAACGAACCTTCTCAAGCTGCACTCCGTCTTCTTGAGCGGCGTGAGCGCGTCCACGTGAATCTCCTTCGAGATCTAAATTACTACATTTAATTAATTGTTAATAAATATTTTTGAGAAGCTGTCAAACGCAAAATTATCTTCAATCCACAGCTACAGCGAATGATTTTCCATTCCATAGAACACAGATCCATTTTCCAAGATATTTTTCGTACTCGAGAGGCTTCATGAATTGGTTCAAAACGTATGATTCAAGAACACTATTCCTCACCGGATCCTCACCAGAGTTACCGCGGCTGCAGCGGCATACTCAAGTCTATTCATACTCCATCACATCCATCATTCATCCTTTCCTCGCCTACTTCAGTTAGTGCAGCCTACTCTAGTTTCATCCTCGTGATCCCCATCATTCCCGCTCACCTTCTTCGGAGTTGCTGCAGCAGCTGCAGCAGTCGCGGGAGTGGTGGCCGCGGGCGTGGGCGCTGTGGCGAGGACCAGAGGAGTGCGGGCCGGCGTCTCGGTCGCCTTTTCCGCCTGACGATAATGGTCTTTGATCTTTAATCCTTAATCTTTGGGAAGGCCATGCCCCTTTGTAAACTCCGCCCTCTTTCCCCAAGCCCCGCCCCCTTACCTTAACTTTTCCGCTCTCATCGACAGTGAACTTCTTGACGACGCGCACCTTCGTGCTCTCGTCCTTGATCTTCTTCGGCTCGGCACTCTCCTTCTTGTCGTCCTGTGAGGTAATCGATTAAGATGAGATACTGTAACCCAGTCTACCGTAATCTATTGTGCATGGTGGTCTAAGCAAGCAGTCCTTCTTGTAATTCTGTGAGGTCGGAATCGACAGTTTATTGGACCCAACGTGTTCATTATCTACCGTAACCCCTGATACAGCAACCTTGATCAAATTTACACGATACGACTCGTATGGTTGAGATATCGTACCCGATACTATCATTATGCTGATAGACAGTGTCTAATTTACCGTAACGTTGACTTATAGTATCGTGAAAATATTTTTCATTCCACTTATAGCTGGCCTTTGACAAACGTTCAAATTGTAGTTTCAATTGATTCTTGAGCACAAACCTTCTTATCCTCCTTCTTCTCCTTCTTTTCCTCTTTCTTCTCCTCCTTTTTCTCCTCCTTCTTCTCAACTTTCTTCTCCTCTTTCTTCTCTTCGTCCTTCTTCGATTCCTTCTCCTCCTTCTTCTTCTCCGCCTTGGGAAGGGTGGGCACGTCGACTTGCTGGGAAAGATCAAAGATAAACTTTCAGGCTGAGAGATCAAAGATCACCAATTTGCACTGCAGCGACTAGACTACAAGAGAGACAAAGAAGCAGCTTAGAGAGATGCTCAGAGATAAAAGATCAAAAACCAAAGTTCAAAGATCAATCCGCACCTTGAGGACAGACCCCACACACGTCATGGAGCTCTTCACGCCGGGCGACTTCTTGCCCTTCAAGCCCTGCATCATCGAGCCTTGCTCCTGAAATTGTTTGATAAGTTCCTTGATTTCTGACGCAGGACTAGGCTACTTCAAACTGTCAATAGAAACGGTAAATGTACTCAACGCAATGAAAATTAGGTGGAAAATTAAATGTGTGGTACAAAGATCTCATGAAAAACTGTCTTCAGCACGGATAGTAACCACCCCGATCCAACCGCTCACTACTATGCTCTACTATGCTATTGGGTTGGTGCATAAGTTTCTTCCCATCGCATTTTCCAATTTATTGCTCTTGTACTAATTCACTTCCAAATTCCCTTGAAATAGGAACTATGTACGTGTACGAAGAAACTTTTGCACCAGCCTGATATTACCGTATCCCTCAATCTACCGTACTCCATCAACTACCGTAATCACTCACATCACTCTGCGTCTTCTCCTCCGTTTTGAACACAGAGGCCGCGGGCCGCTGCTCTTGCGTCGACGGAATGGTGCGGTCCGAGTCCGAGCACGATTCCTCGTTCGGGAACTGGAAAAGAGATCAAAGATCAGGGCGGCGGAGTCTTTCTAGACGATCCCTAATGACCAGCCAGTGCCGGACTTCAACAGCATTAGACATGTGTGAATAGCGAGAGGTGTGTGAAGATCAAAGATCAATCTTTAGTCTATCTCTTTGATCCCTGCCCCTCACCTCATCCGGGATGTCGTACAGCGTCGCGATGTCGGGCGGGTTCAGCAGCTGGTCGCGCGTGAGCGTCTTCTGATCGGCGCTGAAAGGATTGGATTACGGTAGGAATTACGGAACTGTCGTTATCGATAAACTCTAATAATAAGAGTCTACAGTGATACGATGATTCTGTGGACTACATCGCATAAGGCCATCAGGTTTTCAAATAATGGTCGTAATGGAGATATAACCATAAATGAAGCCGAGCTTGCGAAAGGGGGCGCGGTTAACTAACTCACTCCTTCTTGCCCGGCACGGCCACAATTGCGTCCCAGTCCAGTTGGTACGGCGCCGCCAGCTTCCGTTCCTCGGCCATCGCCACGAACTCGGCGCGCACACGCTTGTAGTCTGCAAAAGGGGGCGGGGCTTGAATGGGCGGAGCAGAGTGTCTTAGTGGCTGCTCTACATTTTGTATATTCGAAAAAATTCTTCATGAAATCGGAGTAAGGCTTATGGGCGGGGCTTAGAGGTAGATGTGACTTGAAGAAGGAACAGGGCTAGAAGGGGCGGAGCTTAAAAGGGGCGTGGCTCACCCGGCGAGATGAAGTAGGTGAGCTCGCGCAGGTACTCGAACACCTTGACGAACGGCTTGGGGGCGGCGGCTGAAAGAGATCAAAGATCAACTATGATTTATTTTTCAAAGATCAATGATCAAATCCAATGGAAACAGCGTCGGATAGGTGGGAGATCAAAGATCAAAGGGGGCGGAGCTTCTCCTCACCCAGCATCTCGTCCTCCTTCTCGCTCTTGAGCTTCTCCGTCGCCACTCGGTCCTTGTGCTTCCTGAAGCGATAATGTACATGATCTTTGATCTTTGATCTCTCCAAGTCCATCCCTTTTCTAGTTCTTAGCAAAAGGTCAAGCTATAAATGGAGTGATGAAAAGTGTGCGGAGCCTAAAGGGGCGGAGCCTAAAGTGGGCGTGGCCTGGCCTCACCAGGGCAGCGATCCCGCGTGCCCCTCCAGCAGCATGTACATCATGCTGATCAGGTCATCGTGCCGCCCGAGCTCCTTCCGCTTGTGCGCGTTGATCGAGCAGTATCTGTAGGTTACGGTAGATTTGGTGGGATACGGTAGAATACGACCAGGAGACTGTAGCGAGACGTGGTATTTCTAGATAGGTAAAATTAGCTTCTACCGTCAAGCGGGAGGAAAATGAAACATGTACTGTATTGTACGGTATTTTACGGTAAAACACAGTGCAGGCTGTCATTTCCGTCAGAGTTGATGAAATTGCGCCAAATTTGGATTTTGAGCTATTCAAGTGATTGCCTAAAATGCGTTTTCTGGAAATTTAATTTGGTTGGTCCTAAATATGTGAACTGAGAAAGGCTGAAAATGACGGCTTATGATGTGAAATTCGTGGTGTGGTGCGCTTGCGTGCACCCGTGTACATTTCATTTTGCCAAATATCGAGCTTATCGTTCACACAACGTTTCTTTTTGATCCCCTATTCTTTTTGTTGTTTCTTTTTCTACAGAATTAATGGTCAGTTTACGTTTTTCATCTATTCATGGGCGAATTTGATGAGGAAACTCTTCCTGTAAGGCCAGTATGGCGTCCCTGATACTTAAAATGGCTATTATATCAACACAAAAAGAAAATAAGAACAAAAAATAAACGATGCGTGAGCTATGAGCTCGATATTAGGCAAAATGGAATGTACACGGGTGCACGCAAGCGCACCACACCTCGAATTTCACACCACAAGCCGTCATTTTCAGCCTTTCTCAGTTCACATATTTAGGACCAACCAAATTAAATTTCTAGAAAACGCATTTTAGGCAATCACTTGAATAGCTCAAAATCCAAATTTGGCGCAATTTCATCAACTCTAACGAAAATGACAACATGCACTGTGTTTTACCGTAAAATACCGTACAATACAGTACATGTTTCATTTTCCTCCCGCTTGACGGTACGCGCGGTATGGAAGGTATACAATTCAAGTTGGAGCAAATACCAAATATGGAAGATCAAAGATCAAAAATCAAAGATCATCTTACCTCGTTGTCCCTCTGAACTGGCACGAGCGGCGCGGGCACTTGAGCTTCGTCTGCAGGTCCTCCGTGTACTGCAAATTGGCAGTTTGATCTTTGATCTTTAGTCCATCCCCAAGATCCGCCCCTTCTCCTCACCATAATCTCCCTGCAGATGCCGAAATCAATCAAGTAGATCCACTCCGTCTGCTCCTTGCCCACTGTGTAGTTCGACGGCTTAATGTCGCGGTGCACGAATCTGAAGATGGTGATCTTTGGTCTTTGATCTTTAATATTTGATCTTTGAATTTTGATCGTTCATCAGTTCACTATAGACCAACACCAAGTTGATCTCTGCTCTTTGATCCCTGATCTCTGATCTCTAATCTTCTATATCTGACTATCAAAGAAACGCTCCTTAGTGAGTAATGTACTCTAGACCAAGGTCATGTCCGAGTTGATCTTTGATCTCTAATATTTAATCTCTGATCTCTCTCCCTCACCCGGCCGAGTGCAGCTCCCGCAGCGAGTCCGTCGACTGGATGCCGATCACGATGAGCGTGTCGAGAGAGAATTTCTGCAAATGGGCGGGTTTGGAAAGTGGGCGGAGCTAAGGAGTGCCTAGACTAGGGTTGGCTTGTTGAGAAATGACTCTCTTCATTCTACGCGCTCTCTCACTTCTCGGATCGGCGAGAGAGTATGCGAAATGAAGAGACCATTCTCGATAATTTCTCGATAAGCCAACCCTAGCCTAGACTGAGGGCAACGCCAAGAGAGGAGTGTGGTGGGCCTACCAACTACAAATCGATACTTGTTTTCAAATGGGCATTAGGCAGAGTATTACTCGTGACATCGCAGATCCATCGCTAACGCAATTCGCTATGTGCCGAACCGATATTTCAACCGTAATCCCTCTAGGCAAAATTTAGGCAGCCACATTTATTGATCTACCGTAATCCATCTAGCAATCTACCGTAGCCCTCTCCAGCCTACCGTATACCTCGTCCGGCAGCCGCTTGCGAATGTCCGACAGCGAGAGGCCGAGCAGCGTCATCACCACGTAGTTGAAGTTTCGCTCCTGTAGAGGTGATCTTTGATCTTTGTGCTCAATCTGAATTTGCCCCATCACAACAGTCAACCCCTGATCGTGGATATCAAACGTGTAGTTTCAGGAAGACAGCATTCCCAAAAACATTGTTGGCGTTATCTTTGATATCTGATCTTTGGTCTTTAATCTTTGATCTCTTACCGTTCCCGCTCCGAACAACTGCACCGAGTGCGCCGCGTTCACGCTCATCATCTTGCGCATCACGAAGATCTCCATCTTGAGCGACTCGTGCGCGCTGTCGATGTTGGTCATTTCGCACTGCAAGTGGATGGGTTACTGTACCCTACAAATCAATCAATACCGTACCCCTACTGAATCGCAAACTGACTGACTAATTCAATTTGTGACTAATTGCTAGTCGTGCTCTTCATTTTTCCATAGCTGTGAGTCAATGAGCGGTCATCTCGGAACAGTACTACCGTATCCCTGCAGTATACCTTATCCCTACAGTATACCTTGAGTGCCCGCTTGACGCTCGGCTTGACGATGGACACGCACTCGAACACCATGCCGAACGCGCCCTCGCCGATCTTGCGAGTCACCTGGAGAGAAGGGGTACGGTAACTGAGGGGTACTGTATCATGGGATACGGTAGCATATGGGTGCTTGGGGTACTGTATCTGTCAGATGCCGATACCGATCGAAGATTGTCGTGATGTCTCAGCTAACACCAGAGATACCGTAATCCTGCTGCCTTCTTTCCCTACCGTACTCATCTCTACTGGGGGGATACGGTATTCAGGGTACTGTAACTCTCTAGGGATACAGACTACAGTAACCCACAATCCATTTGGACGCGACGATAGTTGTGATGCCGATCTTGATCTCCCGTAGCTTCTCGTTGAAGACCATCCGACCATTCGTCGCGAGAGGGAGAGGGGTTAATGGATGGGGAAGGAGGGAGGGGAGGAGATCGAAGAATTGAGAATGATATGGAAATTCTGTTATTGAAGTTATTAGAAATTGATGCAAATTGTCTTCCAAATCAATTTATTATACTGGTGTGTACTGTAACTACGGGTAGGCGATTCACGTTGATGAATCGCAAGCCATTATGTTCGTTTTCCCCTTGCGATGCTTTTTGCGAAACGAGGAACCGCCATTTTACGATACATTTATTGGAAATCCCTTTTACAAGAATGAGACGGATGTGGAGTGGGGGTGGTGAGACTGGGGACGAGATCAGTCCTCGATAAGACAATGTGGTGTACTAGGGATACGGTAGGCATTCTGATTACGAGAACACACACAGGATTGTGGTGTGGTGGTGCTGCATACTGTAGCTAGTGTGGATAAAGTGATCAAAACCAGTGAGAAAAACGGGGGTGGTGGGAAGGGGTGCGAAATACAACTCATAGTGTGAGATGGGTACTAGTAACTGCGCGGATGCGAATACATAAGGAAGTAACACTACGTATCGAGAAACACAAAACGAGACAATAAATAGACGTTATCGGGGGCGTACTGTAGATCGATAATCTACTCACAACAGGGCGGGAGCATCGAGAAACGAGCGGAACGATAAATTAACTCACATGTGAACGGAATAAAGGAAACATCTCGGGGGGCTATGAGCCTAAGGGCATCTTACAGCGAATATATATGGGTGAAACGGGGGTGAATACGGTATGATTGATCGAGTGGTGGTAGATATAGGGCAGCTACGCACTACGAATGGGCAGCTACACAACGAAATTGCGATGATTGCTGGATGTAATTATGAACGAATATAGTTGTGGTTTGCTGAGTAAGTCGTCTAGACAACAATAGTCTTCCGAGTGAATATTTCTGACACACAAAACGGGATGGAGGAAGGGAGGAGTGTAGCTGCTGCTTATTTACACAAATCAAGAATTGGTATTTGAGAGGGGGCGGGGCTTAGCTGGGGAAATCAAGATATTGCAGGATGAGGGGTGTGGGGGACAGGGGAAATATTTAACACACAAATTCGACAATATTAGGAAGTAACGAACGAAATCACACAAGTGAGAGGCGAGAGGAGTACGGTAATAAATCGATATCAATCGATATCAGGGGCTACGAGTGGGAAATGGGTACGGTACTCAATCAATCGATCTCAGGGGGCGGGGCTACCGTAACCCTTCTGTTCCGCTTAGGACTGGGACTTGTCCTGACTGCCCTCCTTCTTGGACGGCTCGTTGCCGGAATCGTAGCGGAAGCGGGGATGGGCGGTGAAGTCCGGGCACGCGCCCATGATGATCGACTGCAATTATTTAATTATTGAAATTATTGTTTAAAAATGAACATAAATGCAGTGATTTGAGTATTTTTGAAAGCTCCCACAAAGTGATTAGAATGCCCCGATCGTATTAGACCATAACGCATTCGTGTGGCACAAATGTACTAGGATTTTGGACAAGGTTTCTGTCCGAAATTATACATATTTCAAAGACACTTTAATTAATTTTAAATAATATTAATAATAATAATAATTACCTGGATCAGCCACTCGCTGCTCACGACGGCCTTGCCCGCCGCCTCCAGCTTCGCCACCACCTCAAATATACTTATTTTAATCATTTAAATGTTAAGATATTTATATATTTTTAAGGAACACAAAACTACTGACTAATTGACATGATCAGTGTTGCTCCACTAGTCTACGCAGGCTGCAGCACGAGTTCACCAGGATGTGTTTAATCATACATTTTCATTGCCAACCGGGGACGAAAAATATATAGTGGTCTGACACTAATAACAGGGGTCTAACGGCTTAAAACCCGACTTTATTGTGGTCTGACGGCAAATTTCATCAAATATATAGTGATCTGATTACCGGCCCGGTAGCTACGAAAATGTATGTGTTTAATACTTTTTTCAGTTGTAAAATGCAGAACGCAGGAACTATTGACCATACCGACCCGCCTTCACTAGTCTGCCGATGCAACAGCACCAACTCGCCTGGGAGTATTTCACTACTCGAGCAATACGAACCTTTAAATTTGTTTTTTAGATCCTACACCGTCTATCGTTCCCGCCAACTCTAGTCCACTAATCTTCTAAAGCCACTGCCCCAAATCAACAGGGCACCAATGTTACATCAAAACAACCCTTCAGAAACATCAAAACAACAACAACAACCCCATACCTCCGGTTGGCAGCTCGAGTCCGTGAGGAGGATCTCAAAGTCGGCGGGGAGCTGGATCTTGGCGGCCTGCTCCGCGGACGTCACGTCGATCAGGCAGGCGTCCGAGACGACGCGCGCCCCGAGGAGTTCCACGATCGGGGACCAGATCTGCGAAATAACTATATTGAAACCCCCACAGAGAATAAAAAAAATCGTATTTATTGTTCAAGATTGTAGAGGAGAACGATCAACTCAGATCATTAGCCTCGACAGGTCAAGTGAAGCAGAAGCAGTAAACTTACGGGTTGCTGGGTATCAAAATTGAGAAATCAAGTCCAAATACTGCGTATATTTTAGGAAGTGGCGGTACAACTCCAATCATTGGATGAATTCACCCTCTGTTGGTATAGAGAAGCAGAAACTCCAAATTGCAGGGAACAATGTGATGATTTTTTGGCATGGGCGTTTGAGATTAATGAATAATGGAAATCACCCTCATCACTTCAATAGAAGCAGAGACGCTAATGTTTCGGGTATTGAAACTTGCATTTTTACATAACCCCGAATACGGCAACCGTTCTGAATAGCTAAATATCGATCGAATTCTCTCACCTGCATGAATCCCAATATAATAATTACTATGAGATGGAAAGAGCTACCGATCAAATCAGGCACACACCCACTAAAGATCTAGTGGGACAGAAACCCCAAAGTGGGGAATAAAGGACAAACAAATGTAAATATAGAATGAATATTCTCTCACCTGCTTGAATCCCATCGTTCCTCGCTTGCTCGTCGTGTCCGTCTTGCTGTGCACCATGATCGAGCGGCCCTGAAATATTTGCCGATCAATAATCTACCGTATCTTATCGACTGCCTGGCTACCGTACTCTCCACTCACCACCTATAACCGCTGTTTCCCATCCTAATTACCGGCTACCGTATACTCACCACCAGGGGCTTGCCCTTGACGTCGGGCAGCGGGCTACCGTTTCCCATTTCCCTCCTTGCCACCATCCTACCGTATCCAGCAAAAATATACCGTAACCAGAGCTACCGTAATCCACACTCACCACCAGGAGCTTTCCCCTGACGTCGGGCAGCGGGTAGAGGTCGCCGTTTCCCATCCTAATTCCCGGCTACCGTACCCCCAATCTACCGTAATCCCACCCAAATCCACCGTAATCCACACTCACCACCAGGAGCTTGCCCCTGACGTCGGGCAGCGGGTAGAGGTCGCCGTTTCCCATCCTAATTCCCGGCTACCGTACCCCCAATCTACCGTAATCCCACCCAAATCCACCGTAATCCACACTCACCACCAGGAGCTTGCCCCTGACATCCGGGAAGCGGGTAGAGGTCCCTATTCCCCTTCTTGTCCCCTCCTAACCTACCGTAACCCGTCCCCTAACTACCGTATACTCACCACCAGGAGCTTGCCCCTGACGTCCGGGAGCGGGTAGAGGTCGCCGTTGAGCAGGCCCTGCCCGCCGGCGAGCTTGTGCTCGTCGTAGGGGAGCAGCTCCTCCTGTGCCACGCACTCGATCAGCCACTTGTGAGAGAGGCACGGCATGCCTAGGATTATGCTAATTAATTAAATAAAAATGTTAATTAATTAAATATTAATGTCCGAATAATAAACGTAAAAAATTAACTCATGCTTTTCTTGATCACTGGTGACAAGGCGGTTTCACTATTAGTCTATGACTGCCATTACACAACTCTCAATGATCGCATGCCTCTGTTTCGCGCTTTCAAAATACAAAACAAGGAGAAATCGGGTTTCACGCTCAACCCAAGAGGTTCATCTTGTGACACTGATCGATTACCTTGCCGGATTCCCTTCAACCTCCAAAAATTTTGAAACTAGTAACTAAAAGAATCGTGTTTCATAAGGAATATATTATTCATTCAAATACCTCTGCTCATCGCAGCGAGGTACTTGTGCGTGCGGTAGTGCGTGTCCGAGATGAGGTACGCCTCCGCGTCCAGGGGCACTTGCTGGAAAGGGAGGATACGGTAATGACAGGGATACGGTAGGATACGGTAATGACAGGGATACGGTAGGAAAAGAGTACCTAGAGATACTGTAGAATAAGTATTGACAGGACTTGTTGCAAGATGATGGTATTCGAAAGCCCCAGTGATGCACGGTTTCAAACTAGGTTCACCTTGCAGGTGATTTGCAAAGCCACAATAATTTTCAACAAACAAAATTCGCGCTTCATCACTTCTACATCACACCAGCTCATTGAATTCTATCGATTCACGGTTCACTCCCGATAGAAAAATTCATTCCTTACCTACGATTCCCTAGGGCCTACTTCTTCTTCCCTAATCTATCCTTGACTCCGCCCCATCCAGGCCCCGCCCCTCCACTCACATTGATATCCTCGACGACGATTCCGCCCCTCTCCAGTATCTGCTTCTTCATCTCGTTCTTGCGGAAGACAACGTCCGTCGTGATCCGATTGGCCGACGTGAGAATGAACGTCTTGTTCAGGAAGATCCGCGGGTTCATCTCTGCAATTGAAAACAAATAATAATTCAAGCTGGCAAACTCATGTTTCACCCTTGATACACCTCTCATTCGCAATGGAACAAATCAATTCGTCTACCGCGAAGCATCCAAAAATAATAAAACAGCCCAGAAGTATCCGGAATGCAAATGTCTGAGTCATCCATCATATACCATACAAATATTTCCCCCTGTTCACCCGTCCGCCTTTTTTACAACAATCAAGCTCATGTTTCACCACCACACTATGTTCAGAGCTCGTAGCAAGAATTCAATAGTCACGTTTCCTTGATTCTAACAACAATCGGTTATAAAATTTATGGCAACGACCAAGTTCAAGTTTCACCCGCACTCAATCTTCCGAGCTCGGTGCAAACATTCAATGGCAGTTTTTCATCTCTTCCACAACGGCCCACTCAACATCCGCTGCCTACCCTAATCCCAATCAATCCCTCCACTTATCCGTCTACTTGTCCTCCTCGTCCAATCATTTTTTGCAACTTGCAAACTCAAGTATCATCCGCACACTATCTTCCAAGCTTGTCGCAAAAATTCAATCGCAGTGTTTCCAACAGGATTCAACCAATATTAACTACCGTAATTCCAATTACTACCGTATACACTCACCCTTCTTCTTGTCCTCCTTGTCCTTCTCATCCACCTCCATCTTCTCCTCCTTCTTCACTTCCGCCTTCTCCTCTCCCTCCTCGTCTCCGGCCTCGTCCTCTGCAGCAGCTGCGGCTGCTGCAGCCTTCGGCTTGCGACCACGGCGACCGCCGGAGGCTGCAACTTGCACTGATCAGTATTATGTCCATGTACACATATGCGACAAAATCAGAACTGCCTGGTACTTTTTTGCATCAACACTACATCAAATAATCTCTACGATGTAGCTCCAACAATCTCCTGTGGATCTTGAAGTCAACGAAATATTTTAAAGCCCTTTTCAGCCCGTACATTCCCGTTTCGCCACTATGTCTAAAGTCTGTAGCGTTTCGATTGGCGCAATCATGTCTCTCCATGAGGGCAAAAAAGTACATTTTCAAGACGACAACAACAAATATACTTGGACCCTGGCATATCCCCGTTTCACAACTTTCCTAAAGGCAAGTGAGCACCAATTCAACGATTAACTCTACGCACCGTTCTGCAAAAAAAAAACAAATGAGCCACTCACCAGTCTTGGCGACGGTGGGCTTGGCCGCGGAGGACACGGACGCGGCGGAGGGCGTCTTGCGAGCGCCCGCGACGCGACGCGCCGACGGCTCGGGCGTGCCGCCCGACGTGAGCGTGGCGAGCTGCAAAACAATTGCTTAAATACTAGTTTACGGAACTCGAAAGATATTTTTTTCTATCGAATCGCCTTCAAAATCACTTCACCTGCCAGACTACTAAACTTATAAATCAGATGAAACCCAGATGTGACTGTGGATTAAAAATATCATTTTTACTAATTTAAATTAATTAAATAATTAAAAATAACAACTCACAGCGACGGCGGTGTCGTTGTGAACGCGCGAGCGACGCTCGCGACGGTCCTCCAGCGAGGTGATGTTATCTGCAAGGGATTGGGAATTGTAAGCTAGTTTAAAACACAATTTTGAATCAACACTAGGGCAGAAATCCAAAGGCAATGAGATGTAACGTTTCCGAAACACTGGCGCTACAGGGTTCCAATTTTTTTTCGAAAAAAAGCAATTCGGGAATCATCATTCCACCTGCAATCCCACCAGTGTTGTAACCCTGGTGAAGCACCAATTCATCTCATAGTCCTCTTCCCTACCTCATTTCCAATATAAATAATCAATAATAAATCTACCGTAATCTACCGTACTCCACACTCACCCGTGTTTATCTTGGTGACCATCTTGCTCTTCTTCATACAAAACCCCAGCCTCAACTCCCCCCCCCCACTTAATAAATAATCATGCTACCGTAATCTACCGTAATCTACCGTAATCTACCGTAATCTACCGTAATCTACCGTAATCTACCGTAATCTACCGTAATCTACCGTAATCTACCGTAATCTACCGTAATCTACCGTAATCTACCGTAATCTACCGTAATCTACCGTAATCTACCGTAATCTACCGTAATCTACCGTAATCTACCGTAATCTACCGTAATCTACCGTAATCTACCGTAATCTACCGTAATCTACCGTAATCTACCGTAATCTACCGTAATCTACCGTAATCTACCGTAATCTACCGTAATCTACCGTAATCTACCGTAATCTACCGTAATCTACCGTAATCTACCGTAATCTACCGTAATCTACCGTAATCTACCGTAATCTACCGTAATCTACCGTAATCTACCGTAATCTACCGTAATCTACCGTAATCTACCGTAATCTACCGTAATCTACCGTAATCTACCGTAATCTACCGTAATCTACCGTAATCTACCGTAATCTACCGTAATCATCCACACTCACCACCAGGAGCTTGCCCCTGACATCCGGGAAGCGGGTAGAGGTCCCTATTCCCCTTCTTGTCCCCTCCTAACCTACCGTAACCCGTCCCCTAACTACCGTATACTCACCACCAGGAGCTTGCCCCTGACGTCCGGGAGCGGGTAGAGGTCGCCGTTGAGCAGGCCCTGCCCGCCGGCGAGCTTGTGCTCGTCGTAGGGGAGCAGCTCCTCCTGTGCCACGCACTCGATCAGCCACTTGTGAGAGAGGCACGGCATGCCTAGGATTATGCTAATTAATTAAATAAAAATGTTAATTAATTAAATATTAATGTCCGAATAATAAACGTAAAAAATTAACTCATGCTTTTCTTGATCACTGGTGACAAGGCGGTTTCACTATTAGTCTATGACTGCCATTACACAACTCTCAATGATCGCATGCCTCTGTTTCGCGCTTTCAAAATACAAAACAAGGAGAAATCGGGTTTCACGCTCAACCCAAGAGGTTCATCTTGTGACACTGATCGATTACCTTGCCGGATTCCCTTCAACCTCCAAAAATTTTGAAACTAGTAACTAAAAGAATCGTGTTTCATAAGGAATATATTATTCATTCAAATACCTCTGCTCATCGCAGCGAGGTACTTGTGCGTGCGGTAGTGCGTGTCCGAGATGAGGTACGCCTCCGCGTCCAGGGGCACTTGCTGGAAAGGGAGGATACGGTAATGACAGGGATACGGTAGGAAAAGAGTACCTAGAGATACTGTAGAATAAGTATTGACAGGACTTGTTGCAAGATGATGGTATTCGAAAGCCCCAGTGATGCACGGTTTCAAACTAGGTTCACCTTGCAGGTGATTTGCAAAGCCACAATAATTTTCAACAAACAAAATTCGCGCTTCATCACTTCTACATCACACCAGCTCATTGAATTCTATCGATTCACGGTTCACTCCCGATAGAAAAATTCATTCCTTACCTACGATTCCCTAGGGCCTACTTCTTCTTCCCTAATCTATCCTTGACTCCGCCCCATCCAGGCCCCGCCCCTCCACTCACATTGATATCCTCGACGACGATTCCGCCCCTCTCCAGTATCTGCTTCTTCATCTCGTTCTTGCGGAAGACAACGTCCGTCGTGATCCGATTGGCCGACGTGAGAATGAACGTCTTGTTCAGGAAGATCCGCGGGTTCATCTCTGCAATTGAAAACAAATAATAATTCAAGCTGGCAAACTCATGTTTCACCCTTGATACACCTCTCATTCGCAATGGAACAAATCAATTCGTCTACCGCGAAGCATCCAAAAATAATAAAACAGCCCAGAAGTATCCGGAATGCAAATGTCTGAGTCATCCATCATATACCATACAAATATTTCCCCCTGTTCACCCGTCCGCCTTTTTTACAACAATCAAGCTCATGTTTCACCACCACACTATGTTCAGAGCTCGTAGCAAGAATTCAATAGTCACGTTTCCTTGATTCTAACAACAATCGGTTATAAAATTTATGGCAACGACCAAGTTCAAGTTTCACCCGCACTCAATCTTCCGAGCTCGGTGCAAACATTCAATGGCAGTTTTTCATCTCTTCCACAACGGCCCACTCAACATCCGCTGCCTACCCTAATCCCAATCAATCCCTCCACTTATCCGTCTACTTGTCCTCCTCGTCCAATCATTTTTTGCAACTTGCAAACTCAAGTATCATCCGCACACTATCTTCCAAGCTTGTCGCAAAAATTCAATCGCAGTGTTTCCAACAGGATTCAACCAATATTAACTACCGTAATTCCAATTACTACCGTATACACTCACCCTTCTTCTTGTCCTCATCCGTTTTATGAGCCAGCAAACTCAAGTTTCATCCCCACAATATCCAACGCGTAATTCACCGTATTCCCAATTACTACCGTATACACTCACCCTTCTTCTTGTCCTCATCCGTTTTATGAGCCAGCAAACTCAAGTTTCATCCCCACAATATCCAACGCGTAATTCACCGTATTCCCAATTACTACCGTATACACTCACCCTTCTTCTTGTCCTCATCCGTTTTATGAGCCAGCAAACTCAAGTTTCATCCCCACAATATCCAACGCGTAATTCACCGTATTCCCAATTACTACCGTATACACTCACCCTTCTTCTTGTCCTCATCCGTTTTATGAGCCAGCAAACTCAAGTTTCATCCCCACAATATCCAACGCGTAATTCACCGTATTCCCAATTACTACCGTATACACTCACCCTTCTTCTTGTCCTCATCCGTTTTATGAGCCAGCAAACTCAAGTTTCATCCCCACAATATCCAACGCGTAATTCACCGTATTCCCAATTACTACCGTATACACTCACCCTTCTTCTTGTCCTCCTTGTCCTTCTCATCCACCTCCATCTTCTCCTCCTTCTTCACTTCCGCCTTCTCCTCTCCCTCCTCGTCTCCGGCCTCGTCCTCTGCAGCAGCTGCGGCTGCTGCAGCCTTCGGCTTGCGACCACGGCGACCGCCGGAGGCTGCAACTTGCACTGATCAGTATTATGTCCATGTACACATATGCGACAAAATCAGAACTGCCTGGTACTTTTTTGCATCAACACTACATCAAATAATCTCTACGATGTAGCTCCAACAATCTCCTGTGGATCTTGAAGTCAACGAAATATTTTAAAGCCCTTTTCAGCCCGTACATTCCCGTTTCGCCACTATGTCTAAAGTCTGTAGCGTTTCGATTGGCGCAATCATGTCTCTCCATGAGGGCAAAAAAGTACATTTTCAAGACGACAACAACAAATATACTTGGACCCTGGCATATCCCCGTTTCACAACTTTCCTAAAGGCAAGTGAGCACCAATTCAACGATTAACTCTACGCACCGTTCTGCAAAAAAAAAACAAATGAGCCACTCACCAGTCTTGGCGACGGTGGGCTTGGCCGCGGAGGACACGGACGCGGCGGAGGGCGTCTTGCGAGCGCCCGCGACGCGACGCGCCGACGGCTCGGGCGTGCCGCCCGACGTGAGCGTGGCGAGCTGCAAAACAATTGCTTAAATACTAGTTTACGGAACTCGAAAGATATTTTTTTCTATCGAATCGCCTTCAAAATCACTTCACCTGCCAGACTACTAAACTTATAAATCAGATGAAACCCAGATGTGACTGTGGATTAAAAATATCATTTTTACTAATTTAAATTAATTAAATAATTAAAAATAACAACTCACAGCGACGGCGGTGTCGTTGTGAACGCGCGAGCGACGCTCGCGACGGTCCTCCAGCGAGGTGATGTTATCTGCAAGGGATTGGGAATTGTAAGCTAGTTTAAAACACAATTTTGAATCAACACTAGGGCAGAAATCCAAAGGCAATGAGATGTAACGTTTCCGAAACACTGGCGCTACAGGGTTCCAATTTTTTTTCGAAAAAAAGCAATTCGGGAATCATCATTCCACCTGCAATCCCACCAGTGTTGTAACCCTGGTGAAGCACCAATTCATCTCATAGTCCTCTTCCCTACCTCATTTCCAATATAAATAATCAATAATAAATCTACCGTAATCTACCGTACTCCACACTCACCCGTGTTTATCTTGGTGACCATCTTGCTCTTCTTCATACAAAACCCCAGCCTCAACTCCCCCCCCCCACTTAATAAATAATCATGCTACCGTAACCTACCGTAATCTACCGTAATCTACCGTAATCTACCGTAATCTACCGTAATCTACCGTAATCTACCGTAATCTACCGTAATCTACCGTAATCTACCGTAATCTACCGTAATCTACCGTAATCTACCGTAATCTACCGTAATCTACCGTAATCTACCGTAATCTACCGTAATCTACCGTAATCTACCGTAATCTACCGTAATCTACCGTAATCTACCGTAATCTACCGTAATCTACCGTAATCTACCGTAATCTACCGTAATCTACCGTAATCTACCGTAATCTACCGTAATCTACCGTAATCTACCGTAATCTACCGTAATCTACCGTAATCTACCGTAATCCACACTCACCCGTGTTTATCTTGGTGACCATCTTGCTCTTCGCGTTCACGTACTTCTTCCACTCCGTCGTCGCCATGTCCAGCTGCAGCGACGTCCAGCACGCGCTGCAAGGGAGGGAGAGGGAATAGAGTCAGTTCGTGATATGCCAAATACCGTACCCCCCTCGCGGTGCTACCGTATTGCAGGTTATACAATCAGTTGGCGATAAGCAATCCACCGCACCCTAACTACTGTACAACTGCACACGGAGGGTGTGCTGCCGTCATACATCCGGAAACTATATTCGCAGATGATTTTTTTTCAATTGACCAATAATTTCTTCGTTTCAGAGTCACCTGAAAAGCCACCAAGTCTGTGTGATCAGTGTTCCATTTTCTCGATGAAAAAAAACAATGAAGAAACGTTCGATCTACTATACCCAACCTCCTATCGTAAACTGGCCCAAATCTACCGTACCCTCCTACCGTATCCAGAGGTCAAATGCCCCTCCCGAAAGGACCTATGCATGCCTCATTTTTGGGCCAATTTGAACAAAAATTAGAGAAAAGAATGCCACCATTCCACGTAATCTGGGTAGATTTCCTAAAACATAGCCTCCTTACGCCCAAATTCTGAAAAATTTGGAAAAGCACACCACATTTTGAGTTTCATGACCTGTGTATTTGACCTCTGCTCCTACCGTATCCCCAATCCACCCCTCAAAAACTACCGTACTCGTGCTCCGTCTCGTCGTTGTTCATCTCCTGCAGCCGGAATGCGCCGGCCAGCCAGTCCTTCGCGTTGGCCGCGTTCGCCGACCGCAGCACGCGGCAGTAGACAGGGTCCGCGTCGGGCGACGATTGGTACAGGCACTGCAATTGGGGAGTACGGTAATCGATACAAATGGTAACGGTAATCATTACAATGGGTTAGGGTAAAGGAAGTCCAGCGCATTTTTATTTGTTTCCAAAATCTCAAGTAAATAATTGTTGAGTGCAAGAAACCAATTCACATTAACTAAACGCGCAACCTCAAACTCACTGGCATAAATTTTTAAAAATAATCAAATGTTCAAACCCATCAAGTTTCTCTGACGCTCAAATTCCTAAATTAGACCAGTAACTTCAGCGCTTCCACTCTATCTCGTAGGCAAATTCTCACTACCCCTATCAATGTGAACTGAATCTGTAGTCTGTAGAAATCTGTAGAAACATAATACAATTCTGTAGAATCTGTTGAAACATAATACAATTAAGAAAATTATTGCTATCTTCGTAACCCAGCGATCCAGTGTTCCGTGACACCCTTCAATGCCTGATCCTCACAACTCTATGGCATTCGCCACTGCTTTCTCCTCAGCACAAGCCCCTCCCCAAACCCGGCGCATCAAACTTTCATCAAATGTACATACCTCCTTGTCGATGGTCACGGCGGATAGTGGGACCACTCCGGCGGGCGGCACCGGGCGCACGATCTTATCCTCCACAAACTCCACCATGTACCGGCCGAGACCGTCCCGTCTGCGAAATAGGGTAATTAATAAATACAATAATTAATTAACTAAAAAAATACATTAATATTTAGCCAAAGCTCCCCAAAAACGTACGGAAACATCTTCGAAATGCAAAATTTGAACGATTTTGAGCAAAAATTAGGTCGGAAACCAGGTTATTTCGTGCTTCAGAAACACCGTAAAGAAACATACTCTCCGACGAGCGCGGGGTAGAACACCTTCTGGAAGACGGCGAAGACGCGGGCGCCCGGCACGAGTGGTGCCTGAGATCGATCGATTGATTTATTGATTACTACCGTATCCAATAGATGTCGGTTCTTTCTTGATTTCAAAATTTGACATGGAGACTTTGTGGTCCAAGCACTTCTCAAAGGCAGAAGACAATGCATATTTCAATATGTAGTTGACCGCCAGTATAAAAATAAAAAGAAACTGCCCCTTTCGATTTCGTGCTCCTTCAAAGACACATGCCCTCTGCATTTTCAATGTGATGATGGCAGCAGAGACCATAATAAAATCAGTCCCCGATCCCCTCCCCTCGTCCCCCTACCGTACCGAGTCGTCCTCCGGGTGGTCGGCCGACCACTGCGACTCCGCGTCCAGCTCCGGAATCGTCACGCACACCGCCGCGCGCTTGGCGCTGGTAGCGACCGTCGGCGAACTGCAAAACAATATAATAAATTTAATTTAAATAAATAAACATAATTAACTTAATTAATTATTTAAATAAATACTTACGCCTTTCTCTTTCTTCCCGTGGACGCTCCGGACGGTCTGCCGCGACCCTGCAATTCAACTAATGAATTTTCAAATTCACTTTTTGCCCCGGCATTGTTGTGCTTCATCGATCTCTCAAATCGACACAACGGACGTTTCTCTCAATTAAACCTGCTCGGTGATTACAAAAAAAATTACAATTTTACAATTTTTTTAAGTGGAGTTTGCCCGTCGTCCCTCCAGAGTCCACTCCCGCTACACTGTTGCTCAATCCTGCACCGATCAGGGCACACGGGAAAGATTATCCGCTCTGGCCAATAATCACACCCGCAGCACTACTACCTCATACATCCTTCAATACATGGAAGATTGAAAAAAAAATACAAATTACACCCAGTGCCCTCGTGCTTCACCACTTCTCGATAACGTGACAGGAAGCTGCGCTAACAATATGACCCTAACTTCGGCTGAAGAAATCTCTAACGCAAGCCAAGCCTGCCCATCTCCACACTTTCTTTAGCTGACTCGTCCCTAAACCCGTCGCTCTCTTACTCTTTCACTTGTCCATTATTCAACCCGTCGCTCTCCCGTTTCAGCCTCCCTCCAACTTGCCTTTCTCTCCTGGGGCGTCTCCATGGCTCCATAGCCTCCTCTATTCACCCAATTGTTGCCGTCTTCCTATCCCCACCCCTAATATCATCAGTTCTCGATCACCGTACCCTCCTACCGTACCTTTCTCTCCTGGGGCGTCTCCATGGCTGCATCCTCATCCTCCTCTATCATCTCGTCGTCCTCTCCCTCCTCTCCTCCTCCTCTCTTGCCTCCTCTTCTCGCGGCGGGCGTGCGCTTGGCAGGCGAGCCTCCGAGCGACTTGCGAGTGCTCTGAAGAGGAGAGGGATTATTGATCATGGAATGAAACACCGAAAAAGTAGGTAATGTGAAATTTCAAAGCCCCAAGTTGCTTGCGAGTGCTCTGCAAAGGAGAGGGAATTATTGATTGGGTTTATTGATTGCAACACGGAAAAAGGGTACATATCTAGTTCAAGCGCATCTAGTTCAAGCGCTACTAGAGTGCTCTGCAAAGAAAGGGAAGGGGGTTATTGATTGAGTATCGATTGTAACAAAAAAAAGTACATAATGAGAAATTTCTAACAATAAGCCCCAAGTTGCATGCGAGTGCTCTGAATATGAGGGGGATCATTGATTGATTACGATATGATGTTGCAATGAGCAAAGATTATTGGTTGGTTATTGATTGCAACGCCAAATCTCAGATGGCTATTCCTAAAAAATAATACTAAGTTAATGAACCCGGCAGATTGGTGTTCCCGCAATATTTCAATTGGGCATCACACCTACGCATTCAATCCGGCTGTGGCGTAATGGAAAAAAAAACAAATTTATGAAAGATGGGGATGAATCATCGCTAGCGTCAGTTCTTAATAGGCAAACGACGTCTTGCACATAATAGCTCCTAACAAGCGCCCCGCAAAGGCAATGGCAACGCATGAGCGCATTACTAGTCAAAATAACAACTAATCATCAGAAGAATCACTGAGTATCACAAGAGGGAAATACATTTCTAGCATTGCAAACTATAAAATTAGCGCATTTCCAAAGTCCAATTGGCGATCGATATCCAATTACTCAATAGCGCCATTATCACTACCCCGTCATAGTGCTTCAACCTACGGAAAATCATAAGCATGTCGATGAAAGGGGTTCGCAGGGGCATGTAATTTCAAGAAGCGAAAAACGTTTCAAAAGTACACATTTCAAAAATCGATCTTCCCATCAGTCTGTCGCATCTCTATAGCTACTCCAAAAAGCGCACACAAAAAAGAGAAAAATCAAAAAAGCTTACATCAATAAAAGGGGGCTAATAAGAGGCAAGAGCAATTTCAATAATCAAAAGAGATTTTTAAAAGCACATTTCCCAACTCGTAATGAAGCCAATCGAACTCCGCATCAGTCGATAGCATCTCTGTCACTACTCCAAAAAGTGCACACAAAAAGGAGGAAACTCTCAAAAGCTTCAGTCGATAAGGGGACTAACTAGAGTCACAATCCAATTCTACAATCAAACGACATTTTTTAAAAAGTACATTTCCCAACTCGAAAAGCCAATCGATCTTCCCCCATCACTCTATCGCTACTCCCAATAGTGCACACACGGAAGAGGGGGCTAGAGAAGGAGGGAGCGAAACGATCTGCTACTTTTCCCTCTCCGCCTTTCGCACGATCTCTCGTCTGTCAGACAGGGCGAGAGAGCGTGGTCTTTGGAGAGGGTCAGAACATTCCTCGACAAACGGTTGGGGCGGAAAAAGGGCGAAAGTAGCGCGTTCACCAACGCCACGTAACGAGCGAGCCGCGGGGAGAGGGGGGGAGTCGAGAATCGCCCCCTCCCTTTCCTCCCCCTTCTTTCCATCTCTTCCCTATTCACCCCCTTCCCGTCTCTTCCCCCCTCCTGCACTAGCCGACCCCCTTTAGTGGTCAGGCACACCTTTCCCCTGATCGCTCGCTTCTCTGGCCGACGAGAGAGCGTTGCGAAGTGAGAGAGCGATTGTTCCTTACAGCCAGTCTAGCTCAGTTATGCACGCACTTTCGCGCTCCGGCCGACCGGCGAGAGAGCATGGGAAATGGAGAGAGTCCCGAGACGGGCGGCTCTCAATAGCTGATCAAAGGTCGCGAAAAGGGCGCTGCTATCGTTAGCCAGAGTGATTGACACGGATAGGGAAGGATGGAATGAGATGAGGGGAGCTTGGAACACAAAAAGAGCAGGGTGAATGAGGGGAAAGAAGAGCAGTGGCTAGATGTGAACCAACTGCCACTGAAAAGCTCCAAGGCTGCACGTTTGGCAGCGACGCAAATATTCTGCAAGACGCCAAGAGCGTAACGTGAAACCTAATACTACGCAGTCAAATATGAGTGCTGACTCGACGAACTATTCAATATGAATGAAGCTGCAATGAGGCATCGAGTACACAAAATCAAAAGCTGCGCTATCCCCACAAACTACCGTATCCCCACGAACTACCGTATCCCCACGAACTACCGTACCACTCCTATTACCGTACCTGGGCGCTGGCGATCGTCTTGGGCGCACCGGTGGCCGCAGGCGTGTTCGGCAGGTTGCCGACCTGAAATTAAGGAGTTAATTAAATAAATAGATAAGAACTACAATTACAAAAACCAGCCACTTTTCAGTGCTGATCCGTCTCTTCCATATTTAAATCAATCAACATTGTTATTTGAGATTATTGCTCTAATTCCGCTTTGCAAACACAGCCCACAATGGGAATATTAAGCATTATGACAATTACATAATGAATTATTTAAATAATTATATAAATGAATCTACCTTCTCCTCCGCCGATCTCTCCGTGGCGGCGTACTTGCTCTTCGAGGCGGCTGGCGAGCGCGTGTACTTCATCTCGCCAAACGAGCCCTTCTCCACCTGCAGGAATGAGCATGAAGTAAATACATTGAAACCAGGAAGCTACCAGTTTCACAAAACGTATAAAGATTGAGCAGTGTGCTCGTTGTAGTTATATCTACTCCGAGTGTATTAAAAAATGTGAAAATTTATAAACGTGACATCTTTCAGTTTCACCAAATTCATAAACGATTTGTGACTACAGCTTCATCAATGCTTTCTCCTTCGACTATATCAAAATAATCAATTCCCTTCTCGACGTAATGAGTAGTGTAATTTCAAATCCAGGCAACTTCCAGCATCACCAAATGCATACTAGCGGTGAAATGGGCTCAATTTAGTGATCACTTTTCTTTTCTTGTAGAAAAAATCCCTCCAGCATCAAATTTCCCCAAGCTTTTTCCAAGAAACCCTCCTCGAACACCAGTGCATCTCTCGTTTCAACGTTGTCATAATACTGTAATGACAATCGCCAATCAATTTCGCTTTAATTCTTGACGAAAAAATCGTATCGATCTCTCCAACGTCAAAGTCCCCATCATTGTGTCTTGTTTACTCTCTCACATCCGATTCCATAAAACCCGCTTATCTCTAGTTTCATCGTTACGACTATAATTCAGTGACAATCTCCAATCAATTACATATACATTCATTTTGCAGAAAAAATCATATCGATCCCTCCAGCACCAAAGTCCCCATCACTGTGTCATGTTTACACCCTGTTGTCACGTGCCCGGAAGAAACACACGAGCTGAGCCCTTATCACCATCTATCATTTAAGAGCCCTACTTTCAAAGCACCGACGGAACCACAATCGAGGGACCTTTGTTTAGCACCAAATGTACGATATTCCTTCAACTACCAGTCTAAAAGTCGATACCTAAGCCACGACCATTCCAATCAATATTCTACCAACTACCGTATCCACCTCGCTTACTGCTTGTTTTAACAGCAAAAATCGATACCGTGGTAACTACCGTAATCCCACTTACCGTAATGTTCCTGAGCGGCTCGGGATGCTTGTCCAGCTCGGTGTCCATGTCGAACGGGTCCTCCTCGTCTGGAATTATCATATTTTATTAATTAATTAATTTAAACAAATAATTAAATTTAATTAAGTTACTCAATTAATTAATTAAATTAATCCAAATCACCTTCGACGGCCTTCTTGGCCTTCTTCGCGGAAGCAGTCGGCGTCTTGGTGGCCCCGCCTGCAAGAAAATCATAAATCTTGAACCGAGTAAACTTTGAGTTTCATCAAATTCCCATAACGCACTCGAGACCAAAGGCGGACAATTATTCGCCTACGTCTACCAGACAAAAAAATATAATAAAAGTATTGGTTTCAGGTTTCACCTGAACCACTAATGGACTAGGTCTCCCACTACTTCAATGGTATGAACGTTCCGGGCAAACAAAAATCAATTATCACTCCTATTACAGTCTGAGCGCACACTCTTATTGGAAATAAACTACTACTTAATTAAATAACAAATTAATTTAAATAATTAACCCAATCAACCACATCACCACTCACTCTTCCTTGCTCCCGCCCTCCCGCGTCTCTTCGGTTTCTCCTCCTCCTCTTCTTCCTCCTTCTCCTCCGTCTCCTCCGTTCCCTCAGTCTCCACCGTCTCCTCGCTCTTCACGCTCGAGCGGCGACCGCGTCTGAAAAGGCGATCGATAATTGAGAAACCAATGAACTACAGTATCCCTTGAAATCTTTCCTTCAAACACTTGCCATCAGCAGATCCTAACTGTCTCAAATCTCAAACAAAATTTGCAAAATGAATCAGTCGCTTTTCCGATTCGCCTAATTAATAATATCCAGGTTTTTCATATATTATCGATAAATCCTTTGTAAGAAGTCCAAAACCATAAATTGTCAGGGATCATAGATGATCCCTGGTATCTCATCCCTTGCCTAGGATCCCCTTATCCCCATGAATCATCCCTGATAGCTGATCAGTGGGCGTGGCAAATCCCCCGCTCCAGCACACCGGGAATCTACGGGAGTTCGCCCAGAGACCCGACACCGGCCGGTTGCCCCCATTCTCCTCTAGTATCCTTCCCTTTCCGTAAGCGCAATGTAACTTGGCCCGATTGGCATCTGTATGTCTCATAAAGTATTATCTATCGCTATGTATGGCCCAAAGCAACCTAAACCTTGACTAAATCATGCATCAATTTCAATCGCATTCCTGAAAAGCTACCGTATCCTTTCAGTACCGATATCAATCAATAACAGGCTACCGTACCCCTTGGGCGTGGGCTTGGGAGCCGCGGGCGTCTTGGCGGGGCTCTTCGAGCCTGTGGCACCGGCGCCTCTGGTCGACCGACGAGCGGGCGATACGGACGTCTCTTCGGCCTTTAATTAATTAAAAATAATTAACTAACTCGAGTTTAGTCTCGCTGGACCTCAATCCCTTCTTTGAATTTAACCCAATTTATCAATCATCCGAAAATATAGCAGCATCCACTATCCCGAGCAATCAGAATCTCGTTGGAACTACAGTCTAGTCATGATGGACCCCCTTAACCCGAACTGAATCATGCACGCGATCAAAAGAACAGGAATCGTACGTGATGTCAGCCGCGCCTGCTGACTCCCTTGCTATTCTCATCGAGTGTGAATCATAACACCCCGGCGCTTCGCGGCAACAACAATCTCACAAAATTCAGAAACTGGTCACCAGAATAATTATCTCCGGTCTCCATGAACATAACAATCCAACTCTTTCCGGGTTTCAGCGATTCGCCATAAACGCGAACTAGTAAACATATCAATTGATCGGAGGCAGGATAAGATTTAATAATTTAAATAATTTAATTAATTAATTAAATAAATATAATTAATAACCTTCTTCACGGGCGATGACGTCGCCTGCGATCGTCTGCCGCGCTTGGGCGTCGTTGCCTGCTCCACTGCGGCCTCCTCGCCCTCCTCCTTCGCCTGGAAATATATTTTTAATTAGTCATTTTATTTTCAAAATTTATATTTTATAAATTCAGGTGTTTGCACGAGCCCGATCAACAGGAATAGCTCACTGCCTAACAAGTGCTACTTGTGAAACCTAATCTTAACTTTCCTCATCTTAAAATTAACATTTTTATTCTGCGCGCTGCGTTGAAAATACCGCTTTCCATTGTTCACTAGTCACCAAATTCCCCTTTTGAAACCCCTCTTTTCCGTATCAAAGCCATTTTCTAAACCGGTCAATTCAATGTTTCACCTCTTCCTTATCTCCCTCCTCCGCCTCCTCTTCCTCCTCCTTCGCGTCCTCCTCCTCAATATCCTCAATCTCCTCGGCGATCCGTCTGCCTCTGCCGGTGCGGGCAGCGGACGCGGGCGTCGACTTGATCGAGCTGAGAAGACGCAAATATTATTATTGTATTTAAATATCTATTTAAATATTTTTCGAAACCCCAAAACGGACGTTTTTGTACATGAGTTCAAATGCAATTAAATTTCACGGATTTTCTATGGTTTTCTACTCGCACGTCCTTGAGCACCCAACTTCGTGACCTTCGAAAATAATTGTGCTCAAGGGGAGTTTCCCGCGCGATCCCTCGACATTCTCGCACGCAAACGAAGCCATTCTGGCCGGCTACTTTCTCGGAATAGCTCATGGGGCTGGACAAACACTGCAGTGCGACTCATAGAGCGAGCGGCCGAGGCGGGGTATTGATCGGCGAATCCCCAATCTCGCAGGTCGGAGAAAGCGAGAGAGCGTGTGAAAGTGAGAGAGCGACGAGACCATTGCGGCCGCCGTCGAGACCACATTCCCATGTGAAAGACTCGCTAATAAGCCCCAGCGAGCAAACAGGTGGCCTGCTTGGGGAAATGCGGCTTCAATGGGGACCCTGATGAATTAGAGTTTCGGGGGCATGACTTGACATCCAAATTACCTACTTTCGCTGATTCAGAGGAGATGTCGTCTACAAAAAGATACTAATAGCTCAAATCCGTAAGCGCAATGTAACTTGGCCCGATTGGCATCTGTATGTCTCATAAAGTATTATCTATCGCTATGTATGGCCCAAAGCAACCTAAACCTTGACTAAATCATGCATCAATTTCAATCGCATTCCTGAAAAGCTACCGTATCCTTTCAGTACCGATATCAATCAATAACAGGCTACCGTACCCCTTGGGCGTGGGCTTGGGAGCCGCGGGCGTCTTGGCGGGGCTCTTCGAGCCTGTGGCACCGGCGCCTCTGGTCGACCGACGAGCGGGCGATACGGACGTCTCTTCGGCCTTTAATTAATTAAAAATAATTAACTAACTCGAGTTTAGTCTCGCTGGACCTCAATCCCTTCTTTGAATTTAACCCAATTTATCAATCATCCGAAAATATAGCAGCATCCACTATCCCGAGCAATCAGAATCTCGTTGGAACTACAGTCTAGTCATGATGGACCCCCTTAACCCGAACTGAATCATGCACGCGATCAAAAGAACAGGAATCGTACGTGATGTCAGCCGCGCCTGCTGACTCCCTTGCTATTCTCATCGAGTGTGAATCATAACACCCCGGCGCTTCGCGGCAACAACAATCTCACAAAATTCAGAAACTGGTCACCAGAATAATTATCTCCGGTCTCCATGAACATAACAATCCAACTCTTTCCGGGTTTCAGCGATTCGCCATAAACGCGAACTAGTAAACATATCAATTGATCGGAGGCAGGATAAGATTTAATAATTTAAATAATTTAATTAATTAATTAAATAAATATAATTAATAACCTTCTTCACGGGCGATGACGTCGCCTGCGATCGTCTGCCGCGCTTGGGCGTCGTTGCCTGCTCCACTGCGGCCTCCTCGCCCTCCTCCTTCGCCTGGAAATATATTTTTAATTAGTCATTTTATTTTCAAAATTTATATTTTATAAATTCAGGTGTTTGCACGAGCCCGATCAACAGGAATAGCTCACTGCCTAACAAGTGCTACTTGTGAAACCTAATCTTAACTTTCCTCATCTTAAAATTAACATTTTTATTCTGCGCGCTGCGTTGAAAATACCGCTTTCCATTGTTCACTAGTCACCAAATTCCCCTTTTGAAACCCCTCTTTTCCGTATCAAAGCCATTTTCTAAACCGGTCAATTCAATGTTTCACCTCTTCCTTATCTCCCTCCTCCGCCTCCTCTTCCTCCTCCTTCGCGTCCTCCTCCTCAATATCCTCAATCTCCTCGGCGATCCGTCTGCCTCTGCCGGTGCGGGCAGCGGACGCGGGCGTCGACTTGATCGAGCTGAGAAGACGCAAATATTATTATTGTATTTAAATATCTATTTAAATATTTTTCGAAACCCCAAAACGGACGTTTTTGTACATGAGTTCAAATGCAATTAAATTTCACGGATTTTCTATGGTTTTCTACTCGCACGTCCTTGAGCACCCAACTTCGTGACCTTCGAAAATAATTGTGCTCAAGGGGAGTTTCCCGCGCGATCCCTCGACATTCTCGCACGCAAACGAAGCCATTCTGGCCGGCTACTTTCTCGGAATAGCTCATGGGGCTGGACAAACACTGCAGTGCGACTCATAGAGCGAGCGGCCGAGGCGGGGTATTGATCGGCGAATCCCCAATCTCGCAGGTCGGAGAAAGCGAGAGAGCGTGTGAAAGTGAGAGAGCGACGAGACCATTGCGGCCGCCGTCGAGACCACATTCCCATGTGAAAGACTCGCTAATAAGCCCCAGCGAGCAAACAGGTGGCCTGCTTGGGGAAATGCGGCTTCAATGGGGACCCTGATGAATTAGAGTTTCGGGGGCATGACTTGACATCCAAATTACCTACTTTCGCTGATTCAGAGGAGATGTCGTCTACAAAAAGATACTAATAGCTCAAAGTCTCAGTTGTGCGTAATCAGGACTGCTGAACGTTTTCAATGTGCGTCATTCCCTGCGAATTCCCGTTTCAGGAATATGCCAAATTGTCAAGATACTTATCCCAAATGATGATGATCTCATTCCTTGTTGAACAGAACAGAGCATTCAGCGCAATAGTTGCTCAAAACAATAAACAACAACAACAACAACAACAACAACAAATCTCCCTCACCGCCTGCCTCTTCCCGTGCTCGGCGGGGTCTTCATCTCCTCGGCCGTCTCTTCTCCTCCTTCCTCGCCCTCCTTCTGTTCCTCCTCCTCCTCCACAGTATCGGCTTGGCTCGACGACGTCTCCGACTTGAGGGAACTGCAATAACAAAAACAATAACAATCAAAACAACAAACAGCATTCGAACACGTTCTATGGGTATATTGATGGAATTATGTACTCTAACATCCAAAAGACCAAAAACCAGTGGCCGAATACGTTCTATGAGTTTATTGATTGGAAAAACAATAAGAATCAAAACAACAACAACCAGTACCTGCGTCCTCTTCCCCTGCCAGTGGACGGGGGCGGTGAGGCGAGCGCCTCGTTGGCCCTCTTGGCCGCTCCACGCGGGGTACGCTTCGACGGGGAAGACTCCTCCGTGCCTTCCTCTCCCTGGAATTGAGAGCATTGACATTGAAGTTTCGTATTTGGTTGTAAACCACAAATCCGCGCTTCATATGGTCAAAGGATTTTCTACCAAATGCCCCACTGGTGCAAAGAGCGTTCCAGTTATCATTGACTTTGAGTTTCACAAGTATGACTTCAAGGCTAGCACGTCTGTGCCACTGCTGCTGCGGGCGTATTGCGAGTGAAAAAAATTTTAACTAGCCGATTCGAACTAGCCCTTGAATATTTCTAACAATTTACATTAAAGTTTCACAAGAATAGCTTCAGGGTTGTGCATCGATGTCACTGCTAGCATCGCTGTTCGTGATCCAATCAACACTTCAGGGCCAGTTTCACTCATGTTTCAAACCATCGTTAAACCAATAACCCACCTCCTCATCGACGACTGCATCTCCTGCAGCGGACGTCTTCTTGACAGACGGCGTCTTCCTTGCGGCGGGCGTCTTCTGGGAGGCGGCAGGCGTGCCGGAGGCCGACTTGGGAGGTCTGAAAGTTCACGGTTTAAACTTGGGAGGTCTGTTTCAAGCGGGTGGGCAAGGTGGGAAAAGTGCCAGTGAAAGTGGCCTTTCAAGCAGTCTATAGCCTGACTCCAAATCAAAGTCCCACGATAGTGACGGAATTTCCGATACAAAAAGCGCATAAATTAAAAAGTTGTCGAATTTTCGATCGAAAAACCATTCTTCAGTGCTTTTTTAATGTGTTATCAGCAATCGTCGAAACATCAAATTTCCTGGCCTAACTAATTTTGGTTTCATTTTCACCAATCATGCCCGTGTTTCAACCCCTCATCAAATCGCAACCAACCTGCCCCTTCCCCGCTTGGGTGTGGCCACGGGGGTGGTCGCAGCTGCAGCAGCTGCAGCAGCCTCGCCCTCATCCTGCTCGTCCTGGGTCGCGTCCAGAGGGAGGGTCGTCTCGTCGTCGGCAGTGGGGGCGCCGGTGGTGACGTCATCGGCCTCTCCCTCCTCCTCCTTCGACTGTTCCTCCTCCTCAGCCACGGCTTCGGCCGACTCATCGGCGGTCTGCAGAAATAGATGATTAAATTATAACATTAATTATTGACTCGATCACGAATCGCTGACATAATAGTGACAGGACTTCGTGTAAATGGTTTGAACCTTTCTTTTAATACTGTCACAGGAAAGATAAGATATTGTTGTGCGATCCGTCGAGACAATATTAAAGACGCAAGCGTTACCATGGTAAAGAGATTCTTGTGAAACACCATTTTCATTGCTTGGAATTTCGTATTTTCGCCATAATTCCGACCCTTCAAATCGCCGTTTCACCCTCACCTCATCAGTGTCCATCGAGATGACCTTCTTGACGCACTCTTCCTCGACCTCATCCTCCTCCTCCTTCGCTTCTTCCTTCCCCTCGACAGCTGTCTGCAAATTAAATATTGTAGATTCTACGAACAACGAAACTTCGCGATGTCGCCTTGAGGTTCTAATGGAATCCCTTATCGTGTTATTACTCAAAGTTGTATACAAGTCTAGTGCAAAACACAGGCTGCTTTTTACCGTACTAGTGGCAATGGTGTTTCAATCATACTAGTCAATCACCTCATCCAATCGTGATTTAATGTACCAGTGAAAGTGAGTTTCAATCATACCTCATCCTTCTCTCCTTCTGTATCCTCCTTCTCCTCCTCTTCCTCCTCCTTCTCCTCAGGCATCTCCTCATCCGCATCATCTTCCGTGGGCACGACGATCTCTTCTTCATCATCCTTCTTCTCCTCTTCTGCCTCTACCGTATCCTCTTCTGCAGCATCGGCAGCAGCAGCAGCTGCAGCCGGCTGAGAGGCCTAAACGAAGGCAATTGGTTGGATAATCGATAGAGCTCAAAAAAAGGCAGAGTCCTCTTTCCTGTAGCAGTTACGCTTCAACCATGTTAGATAGTTGTAGAACACCCAGTAAAATCGATGTTTCACATTCAACACACTATCATATTTGTGGTGTTGCAACCCAGCTAGTTGTTGAGTCTGAGTTTCAGGCCAATGAATGGCTAGCACTCGTCAAACTGATTAAATTTTGATATCACTTAATCTGAGTTTCAAGGGCAACACTTCAGGACCGGTAAATCTATCACACTGATACGAGTCCACTATCAAGACATTGAAATAGTGAGAAATAGAAGACAATATGAAATATCAACTCACTTCCTTCTCCTCTTCCTTTTCTTCCTCCTTCTTCTCTTCAGCCTTTCCATCGACGCTCTCCACCTCCGCCTCCTCATCCGTATCCTCGGCCATCTCTATATCTTCCATCTGGAAAAGCTACCAGAAAATTAACTCGTATTACTCTCGAAATTCGGGCATCTAGTTATTTTACAATCGATAATGTACAAAATGCTACGACGCTGCTCCGCAAATGGTTTCACATTTCACCTGGCGTAGCGGCGAAATTGCACCCCGCAATGATTAGAATGTCTAAGCTAGACCCATTACCTATTCCGAAGAGCAATTTATTGATAAATCTTAATCCCAACTTGCCCGATAGTTGGGATTAAGATTCATCTATGAACACGATTCATCTATGAATCATAAGTAGCTAAATTGATTGATTGGTTGATTGAAAAATAGAATAATTGATATGCCTTAGCCTTAGCCTAACGACGTCAATATCCCTAATGAGCAAGGAGTTGAAAAGAGAAGAGTGACTCGGTTCCGGCCCCATAGCAACCGAAAATTAGCAGTAGTAAAGCAGATCCCTGACATTATTTGCACTATGCGGGGAAAACAATTGTTCAAATTCGGTGAACCACTCATGATAAAAATAGACCAGTTGATTCCTGGTTTCATCATTCGATAACAGTAGATACGTACCACTTCAGCGGGAAGGGCGACCGGAGCAGCCTCTTCAGACTCCTCCGCAGGCTGCACGGCGGGTTCGGGTTCCTCGGCTGCCTTATCCTCCTCTTCCTCTTCCTCGTCGACCGGTGCTTCTGGCTCGTCCGCTACCGGCTCGTCCACTGGCATCGTCTAGAATTATTTGAATTAATTACAAATTTAATTAATATTTGAATTTCACATTTGTCGCGCGCTCGAAATACGGTAGAAAGACGCTCACCTCATCCTCCCCAGTGGAATCGCCGTTGGCGTCCTCGAGGTCGGCTGGAAATAGGATTATTTTATTTTTTTTAAACAAATTAACCGGGTCAAAACAACAACGAAAAACAAAGGAATGTATTTTGAAACTGGTGAATTCTGGTTTTAGGAAATATTTATAAACCGCAAACCTTCGTCGCCGTTCGCGCCCGCATCGGAATCGCCGTTTTTGTCCTGTGACGAGGCCTCAGCGCCATTTTGGCTCGCTGGACTGGGAGAGCCATCCCCAACTTTCTGCAACCATGCACATTTGCTTTGAGAAAATGAAAATAATAATAAAAGTTTGAAAACATACATGAGTAAAACGATGAACAACTCTCGAAAAAAGGCAACAAACATGACTCACAGCTGCGCTATTTCCGAAGAGTCCGCCTTTCTTGAGCAGAGAGGGTTGAGCAGTTTCGACACTGAAGAAAGCATTTTGTTAAATTTTCAGATTGATAATTACAATCCAAGAACAGGCTTATGATAAAAGCCGACAATACGAAAATATTTTAGAAACTAACTTGAGAGATTCGGGCTGGCCCTCCTTCCTGTCGCCAGCTGATGCTGAAATCACATCATTTATTTTTTTTAAAAAGGAAGACAATTCAAAAAAAAATTATTTTCAATTAAATTTACCTTCAACAAGTGTGTCTGACATTGTGAACGGCTTCTCGTTCACCTAGTAGCCGACCAACTGAGAAAAAACAGTAATAAATTGGTGCTTTGCGAGACCAGAACAGAGGAAATAACGACGTAATGTAAATAAAAGTTGGCAACAATGGAGCTCCGACTATCGTACTAATTTATTGAATTTTTTTGAAACATAAAAACAACATCAAAACAGTTGATCGCGCGTTGAAAATCGATTTGAACGCATTCACCCGGGAAATGGATCGGACTCGCTTCTTTCCCGCACTCGAAAATTCAAACTATGATGTGCAGGGACCCAAACTACCGTACTACTCTGCACGCGCAAATTTTTCGATGACTTTTTCTTTTTTCGACTGTTTCTTGCTTTTTTGACCGTTTTTCACCTTTTTAACGTCATTTTGGATTTCAATCATGTTTAAAATAAAGGCGTGCGCCTTTAGCTTCCACTTTGCACTGGTTTCACTTGCTTTTTATGCGCATTTATCGTTATTTTTGTAATTTTATCTTTTTCAGCTTGGAAAAATGGTGAGACCCACCTCCGTTAAGGACGTTGACCAGGACGAGGTCGTCAAGCGCATTGCGCACTTCCTCAAGCAGACCGGAAAGGTTCGTTTGGCTTTATTTTTTTCGAAAATTCAGTTAAAAGTAACGCTTTTGTTTTTCAATTGAAACTTCGCTTGAGAGCTTATACTAAATGTCTGGGGATGCTTTGAATATATTTTTAAATCTTTAATTGTCTAATTTACATTAGTTTTACTGTTGTTGTTTCAGGTAAAGGTCCCCGAATGGTCCGACCTCGTCAAGCTCGGCGTCACCAAGGACATGGCCCCCGTCAATCCTGACTGGTACTACATTCGCGCCGCCTCTCTGGCCCGCCGTCTGTACATCCGCTCCCCCGTCGGTTAGTTTTTATCAATATACATTCTCTCGAAATTTAAAAAAGGTAAGATTCCAATTATTTTACTGTGATCTATCGTGAATTGTCTATTTATCTTTAAATATATAGTTTAGTAATGCTTACTCTTGCAGGAGTTAACACCTTCCGCAACATCTACGGAAGCAAGCTCCGTCGTGGAGTTCAGCCCAACAGCTACGCCAAGGCTTCCGGAAGCGTCATCCGCAAGGCCCTCAAGTCGCTTGAGGCCCTCAAGTGGGTCGACAAGAGCGAGGATGGCAAGGGCCGTATCCTCTCCAAGCAGGTTAGTAATTTCGTCGTGATGATTAATATTTTGTTCGTAGAATTCGGAAAAAACAAAGCGTGAATTTCTCTTACTAAGTTCCAATATTTTCAGGGACGCAAGGATCTCGACAGAATTGCTGCCGACCTCCGATCGACCGCCGCCCCCGTCGAGATCTAAATTGTTATTTACTTTACTGTTGATTGTTTTTCGACAATGAAGTTACCATTAATGTAAATTTTGCAATTACACTTGGGGTACATGGAGGGAATGAAGCTTGTCAAGCGAATTAAATCCTAGTGGGAATATGGGCTGTTTTATGCACCGGGATTGGAGGGCGGGTTGGGTATTGTTCTGCTCTGAATTTTCTCCGAATCGCAAGTCTGCTTGATATTTCTGGTCATCTCATTCTTGCGCAATTGACTTCGTTATCTGAGAGTTCTTCTCGTTCTTGATGTGATTTACGCAGTATCTTTTTAGGTTTCAATATTATTCTTTCACTGATCTTTAGTTGGCCTAATTTCTCCGACTCGACTAACAATTCTATTTATTGTACGTCAGTATTCCAGTTCTAACTATCAGTTCAATTGAAATCATTGCAAAATATTTATCAGCAATAATAGGGACACAAACATAACACGTAATTTACTGTTTTTGCCGTCGGATGTTGTCACGCTCAGCCCGTTCCTTTTCGAACTGTGCGTGGTCTACTTTCAGCAAGAAGTCTTGCTTGTTGAGATATCCATTCTTTCCTCGATTATGGATCGCTAAATCCTCCTCAATCTTCTGCTCCTGCTTGAACGATTTCCAATCGAGGTTCGATTTGTCCAACACCGACATCTTGGGCTTCTTGGTGAGCATCGTTAGCGCGTCTCCGAGACCGACTCGTCTGGAAAAAAATAGGTTATTGGTTACAAAAGGACTCTTACATCTTGTTAGAATACGAGAATAAACATTAAACACTTACTTGACCACCGGTTTTTTGGACGCCTCTTCCTGCTTCAACTGCTTTTCCTCGTGTGCCTTGGCCTCTTCCAGAGTCACCTCCTTCTCGACCCTGAATCCACATTGATCACTGTTGTTACTGTGTAAATAGGAACGAACTCACTATTAATCTAATGGTTTATATGTAATGGATTTTATTGAAGTTGCTATTTCTTTGACGTCTTTAAAATTAGTGTCAAAATGGGGAACAATCAAGGAAGAATCTGCCGAGCCAACCAAGAGAAATATACTCGTGTCATGAAACCCAACATGTGAATCGCTTTTACAAATTTTGAAGGTTTTGTGACATTTGTGACGTTTTGTGGTTAGGTTTCGGATAATTTCCCCTGTTTTTGTTGTATGGTGGTATACTTTTCTCCACTTTTTTGAGGAGGTCATTTGATCTTTGGAGTCAACTCACTTTATCTCCTGGCCGGCAAAGTCGAAGACTTCGGTGATTTTCGTCGTGGATTCGAGCGAGCTCGCTTCGGCCGGCTCGGCGGGTGTTTCGATACTGTAAATTTGTAATTACTTAAATTGCTTTGCTTAACTTCATTTTTTAAAATATAATTTTGCTTAAAAGCGTGTTCAGTTTCGGACACAAATATGTAGACATCAGCGCTTCTCTTCCGAGAGATCGTTCTAGTGCAGGTAATCATCGTTGAAACACTGGGACGCCGGAATTTGTTGATCACTCAAAAATCCCAAGTATTGAATTATTTTAATAAAAAAAATGAGAAAAAAACTTTGGGGTGAGAAACATTTTTTTAACCAATAGTTCGATCTAATAAATGTGGCTACCGAACAAAAATGCTCTGTTCCAGGCATACAATCAATTATTGTATAGTCACCTCTTCTGCTCCTTCGCTGCGGCTGCTGCATCGGCCGTGCTTGCAGCAGGTGCAGCAGATGGTGGGGGTGCTGCAGCTGCAGCCACGGGCTTGATGGCGTACGGGTCGTTGGCCATGAGCTCTGCGAAGAAGTCGTCCACTTCCTCGGCCGGAGGGGGAGGTGGGGCGGTTTCTCTGAGGATGCATGATGTTGGATTTGCTTGTATTCGGTATATTGTCATATCTGACTGCCATCGGCCCTTCCTCCCACCTCTTGTGGTCAGTAAAAGCCAAAGCCTATTCGACACTAACAATAATCACTAACACGCAAGCGTAAGCCATAACCTAATATGACTACGGGTGAATGTACTGACACCTAGGCTCACAATTAGAGATTAACCTGCTTGATTGGTCAGGCCAAGTAAAGTAGTGAATATGTAAACAGTGTGCTTCCAAATTTAATGCATGCATATTGCAAAATGAGTTCACTGGTGAACCGATGAACGAACAGGACCATTTATGTTTCTCCCGGGAAATCAAAGTTTCACTCACTTCTCCTCCTTCGCGCCCTTCTTCGGTTTGCGTCGCCGGCCGCGACCGCGCTTCGCCGCGTCCGGATCGTCCGCCGACGTCACCTGCAGAGAAGGGTACGGTAGCATACGGTATCGCAATATGATAAAGACTGTAGTATCGATTGAGGGGTGGGGTATTTTATGGTAGATGGGAGTACGGTAGGCTATGGTAGTATCGATTGAGTGTTTGGGCGTACGTGTACTGTAGGTTAAGGATACGGCAGAGATGATGAGTTAGAAGATCATGATTAATTGCGTGCACATTTTCTGACATCACGTTTTCACTTGGATGAAACCGAAAACGAGTCTTGTCGGAGGCGTATTTTCAGCAAAAATGAATTTTGGCGGAAATAATAGGCCAAATACTTCTCAGTATAGAAGGACGTACCTCATCGCACTCGTCTCCGGACGGCTCGTCGACGTCATCGTCAACGGCGCCCTCGGGCACGTAGTCCTCGTCGTCCGACGAGCGGTAATCGTCGTCCTCCGTCGACATCTGAGCACACACCATCATATATTTAATCGATAATCAGGCCCGGGAAATTCAAAAATACGACAACAATCGAATTAAAGGAGCAGAAAGCAATGCATTGCAGGCATTGCACTAGAGGGGTTCAACGACAGAAAACGAATCGATAATGAGGCCAAACGCGCGTTAAAATAAGGCAAAACGAGGAGAAAAGGAGGGCGCGCGATGCACGTGCGAAATAAGTCTACAGTATGCCTAAAATACTCGATTTTGAAACCGTTGCATCGAGAAGTGATTTTTATTTTAAATAATTAAATTAAATTAATTATTTTTAATTAAAAAATAGTGATGTAATTGCAATCCTTCACTCATACAGGTTGCGTTCAAAACGTGTACTCATTCAATTCGGCATTGCCTCAAAGGCACCATTCACATTCCGCTCATCTCTTCGCTTTTTGCGCCCCATTTCTGCACTAGGAACGGGAAGGAAGAAAGGGAGAACTCCCCTTCTCCTTCCTATGATCTATATTCAATTCAACGTTCTCTAATAGGGCAGAGAAAGCGAGAGAGCCTGTGAAATGGAGAGACCATTCCTCATCCAGCTCCCCGGGCTTATTACAATTTATGGCCCGGTCGTTAGCAAGATTGACGGGAAGCTAAAACAGAAAAGGGAAGGGAAGTGACGTATTGGGTAGATGATCTACCTTAGGTCTATCGAAGTCCAATAGAGTAAATAATGGTACTGCATTGGGACAGAATAAAGAGTTCTGCAGAAAGTGAAATTGAAGAGTACGGGAAGAAAGCGACTGTGCGTTGCAGAGATTTGATAACAACGATTTGCCATTACTAGAGACCTTCGACGTCAGCAAATTATGTGAATCAAGATAAATCGCTAACAGTACTCCCGCCTACCGTAGTCGCATGCTGACAGTCATCTGCTATCTTCTTTGTATCTAAGTACCGTACTCCGCAAACAGTAACCTCGCTGGAGCGGCAACTTCAAAAAATAAAAATGGTATCTAATTGGAGGCAACAACGAGGTGATAACGTGATAATGTGACGATTAGGCTATTAATTTGAACGAGGCTCTGCAGAAAACGATTAGATTTCGATCGGTCCAAATGAAAAAGCTTCCGAAAGGTACCCATTTTCGAAAATAAGATGATAGTTAAGCGATAATTTGCTGATAATCTTTCTCTGATCTGTCCGGCTATCCTTTCTCTTGGCACGGGATATAAGCTCTGATCTGAGATTAGCTGTGGGCTGCGAACAACCATTCTTTCCCCGCGCAATTCTCGACTTATCCCTTTCTAATCCAAGCCGATCCTTCAATACTTTCTTGGCTAAACTACAATGGCTACGAGATCGTATACTAAATTGCCGTTCTGGATCCGCTGTTTTATCCTCATTTTATTTCTTACCTTTTGCTACGTGCTGCCCTTACGTAATAAAATCGATTACAGTTCTCCTCATCTACCGTATCCATGCTGCCCGCAGTCTTCGATCCGTTCCATCTACCGTAAGTTACCGTATCCGTCGATTTGCCGTAGATCAACACTGGGTCCGGCTTATTGCCTAAAGCCCGGCCCTATTACCCGGTTCTCACAATGATTCTCTGACTGTTCCGCACTGTGTAACTGACGTAGGCACGCGCAAGGTCGGGTAGTTTGGTACGATGATTCCGGCTGATTTATCGAGTTAGATCTAGCTTCTTTTCCTTCCCTAAAAAAGCGATAGTTTTCAATTAAAACAACAAACCATTGCGAAGCAAGGAGATTCGCACAGCATTCTGCTCCGACAGAGAAGGGGGAGCACTTTACATACGCACTCGCTCACTTTGCATGAACCGAACTGAAAGGCCTGGACGGGGGGAGCGACCGCTCTCCCCGCTCTGTGATTTGAATCGAGCGGGAAATTGCAGTTATTTCGTGTCGGGATTTTGGCGCGAAATTTGCATCCATTGTTCACCCTTATCTGGAGAGAACAATGGGGGTCAGAACGCTGTGATTCCCAGCCGTACATTTGAATATTTGTGTGGGGTTGTTTTTACTATCAATCATCGGCCGTAAGTGAGCGATGTCCTAGCATCTCGTCCTTTCGGTTCTAAATCTCGTTTCCCTTTTGCTCAGCGCATGATTGCAAGGCGAGCGAAAGGCATAATAACGGGTTCCCATTTCACTCCCGATCACCGATCTTTTCCCTGACCTACCTACCGTAACCTCCTAAGATCCATCCAGGATCCCCATCAGGAGCCCCGAGGATCCTGAGCGCACGAATTATGGAGGGCACTAGGGAAAGGCGGGTAGTAGAGTTCCAAGGATCTTTCGAGAGATTGCGAATTCCTGTCTCTATTCCTTACCCTACCCTTTCCCTCCTCCCCGCTCAAGCTTAATTTCTCAGCAACTTTCGCTTGTTTCAGCGCGCATGACCGTGGCACGGGCTGAGTAATCCTAGCGTGGTTCTCTTATTTCCGTACCTTTCTTGAATCGAGCATGCGTTATAATACTTCTGAACTTACGTTGAAGTCTTGCTTATAAACTACTCATTTCACACATTTTCTTGATTCTGATGGATTCTTAGGAACAAGACCATGCTAAATTGTTGTGAAGTTCCTGTTTTGAACGATTCCCCGAGATTTGCAGTCATTGTTAACGGACAATAGGCTCTCATCTCATTCCACATTCATTCTCGCATTTCTAAGCGTTTGGTTCGAGCTCTAACTGTTTTCTGGTAAGGACAGCTTACTTGCTGGCGAAAACATCCTATCTAAAAGGCAATACAGATTTTTTTTGAAAATATTTGATTCGCTATTATACCCGGAATGTGCTTGATTGAAACGGTTTAGAACGTTTTTCCCGAGTAAAAAGGTTGCTCTCATTGGGTCATTAAACCAATGAACCCCCGATACTTTTCACTTTCACCGCCGCCGATCTCTGCGCTTTCCTTATCACATATTCGCGTATGCACGTATCCAGAGCCGGAGCCGGAGAGCCGGCAAATCTCAGAGCCGGCAAATTCCAGATCAACAGCCGGGTCCACAGTAGCATATCCGCCGGTTCGGGTTCCAAACCATCCCTCTTCCTTTTTTGTTCTCACCAATTAGAGTATATCTCCCCCTTCGAAAAGCGAAGACACAAACCTGTCCGTAAAGTCTTTAGACTAAAGGGGGAAAAGAAGGGGGGGGGCTATTCCCCGGCTTTAGGACCCACCCCGGACTACAGTCTTGTGCGCGCGCGGGATGGCAGGAGTACTGTGGAAGTGTCAGCCTTGAACTCAGTGCAGCTGCGATATGCTTACATTTAGAGTCTGTAATGATGATTCTTATGCTGCTTAGACTCGAAGCTTAGTGCTTAGGCTTTAGGACCCACCCCGAACTACAGTCTTGCGCGCGCGGGATGGCAGGAGTACGGTAGGGGTACTGTGGCCTTGGGTCATCAGTGTTATAAGCAGTAGTAACACTCGCTGATAGGCATGTCGCGTCACGTTTTTGCTCTAGCTGATTGTTCCTTTATATTATGATTGTCGTTGCAATGCTTGTCCAAGGGAGGCGTTTATAAGGGTCTTTGTCTTCAGTGCAGCACTTCCGTAGTAGCCGCTATGCGGTTGCAGGACAGCCTTGCTTGTTCCATAGTGATTACTGATTCCAGTAGTTTGCATAGTCCCTTATTGCTTCAGCGATTATTACCAAATCGCCTCTGTTCGTTTCTAATATAGATAGATAGGGCTATCAGAGTCCCTCGGCCACTTGCCCGGTTCAGTTTATCCCTTCTCCAGTTCGAGTCTCGCCTCCCACCATTTCACGTTTCTCGCCTCCTTTTGTCCTATCGTTCCACTCACTTTTCTCTTCTCTATTCAACGGAGACAAAAAGGCAAAGTAGCCACCAACTTCGAGATTTCGAGATTAGTCCCACTTCAATGATCTTGAATGTCTGAATGTACCGCCGGATCACTTGATGCTGTACTGATCGCTGGTCCCCGGTCCCAGGGGGCATGTTTCGGAAAGCGGATGGTTTACCTAGATGGTTGACCGCCTTTCCTTTCGAAAATGATACCAAACTGTCGGATCCGTCTCTTCACTTTTTGAATTCGTAAGTTTATTCGCAGCCCAGGCATCGTGCAACGGATTTATACGGTTTTTGCTCATGAGCAGTCCTTTTTTAGATGTTCCTGATGGTTTTGCAGTGCGCACTGCTCAATCCAGTAGAGATGGCTGACTTAGGATAATTTTACGGATAATAGCTAACATACTAACCCAGGAAGTCTAGCTTGCTGCCAAGGAGTAGATCAGGTGTAGTCGACGCAAAACATCCTTGAGCCTCCTCTCCCCACTCTCATCCCCTCCTTCAGGCTGTTGATTCAATTAGAGCAGCACTCAAGCGGCAGTAGGGATTACCCCTTGCAAGGTAGTAGACACTTTTCACTTTCTTCCGTCGTTTACTGCCGTTTGCGTGATACCGTAGTTTACCGTAAGCCTAGATTGTGCAGCAGGCCTTCAATCATTCCTCGTCGTAGCTAAATACTCTGAAAGGCAAATTAGAGACTTTTCACTTTCCGTTTGCTACCTTGGTCGGAATATCGTATCATGTCACAGTATACATCAGGTCGTAGAAAATCTCTGTGGCAGCGTTGACACTTTTCCCTTTCTTTTGTCATTTTCTTCCCTCTATTCACATGTTACAGTTATTATGAGCGTGCCTACGGCACTTCGTTACCGTATCCTGCCGTAACCCGGGAACCCCTAATCAATAGTGCACGCTGGCTGGTCTCAACGGCACGCGCTGCGATCGTAAACTGGGCCGTTTATTGCTGGGATCGATCCGGGGGATATCTCTCTATATTTGCCCTTTACGCCTTCCTTCGTTAGTCATCACTTCTCATCGAATCTAACCTAATGAATAGCACGTAAGAATAGCGCAATTTTGCACTGTATTGGAGAATCCAGAGTACGTAGTGCAGAAAATTATTAAAATAATGAGTGACCTTTGCACGTTCTATCATTAGTCATCATATATCATCGAATCTTATCACGAAGGAACAGAACTAGATGCAACTTGTACTGTACTGAGGATCCAGGAGCAGTGATTCATCTTTGCATGCTCAATAGTCCTTGATCAGATTGGCAATCCAAGGTTGATTTGTGAATAAATTTGTTCATTTCTGCACAGACACTTGTAAACCCCAAACACCAGTTCAAAATGACTACCGATCAATAATATGTGCAGAATGAGTTAATGAACCGTCTCAGCATTCACTCCCCTGCCCCTCCCCTCTTCCCTGACTTCAGGGTTCACTCAAGCATGACAAAGGCTAGATCTCGCTTCAGATTGACCGTTGAATCTGGGTCGATGATGAGTTTCACCGCCATGTTAAATGCAACAATGACCAATGAGAATAGTTTTCTTGGGGTCTCATTTTTCCAACAAAAAATAAATGATTGATCACAATTTTTCTAATAGATGTTTATCGACTTTTCGAAAACAATACTATTTCGAATAATCGAAATTCGAACAACATTTTCTTTCAAGTCTCTAAACACCAACATGAAAGGGAATAACTTGATTTCACTGCAGATTGCGTGGTCAAATCTACATAGGTCGATGATGAGTTTCACTGCTTTTTCAAGTACAGCTATGGACAATGAGAATCAATATAATCATAGAATCATAGGTCGTTTTTACAACAAAAATTAAAGAATGATCACTGCGAATGCCGAATTTAATTATTCAATGCAATCTAACTGAATCTGTTCGATGGCCGCAAATTTTCGAATTCGGCCAACATTGTTCCCAGGGAGTGCCAACTTTTCCCGCAATCTCAGATCCCAATCGAGTCCTTTGTCCTCGTGGGCTTATCTAGTGGATGGCGTGGCTTATAATGGTCTCTTCATTTCAAGCACTTCCTAACCGGTAAACGAGGCGAGAGAGCACACGAAATGAGGAGAGTCAATTCTTGCCGAGCCTTATCTGGTGGGGATCTCCCCTTGCTGGAGAGCCCTTTCCAATCAGGGGATATTCACAGTTCACTGACGTGTAGGAATCGATCGTGTTATTGTCGTCGTTTTATATATTTTAAATATTATTTAAATTATTAACTTTAAATATTTCAGTCAGTTCTCGATGGCGTATGCTTCCAAACCGCAGGAGCGAGCACGCGCCAAGGAGCGATGCATGGGCGGCAAGGCCCATCTTCATGTGAGTTACCATAACCCAAGGCTGTACCGCACTAAAAAGTAATGGGTACTGTAGGCGCGCAGGATACGGGCGGATACTGTATTCGTGGGGTTCTGTAAATAAGGTTAAGATGCATGGGAGGCAAGGCTCATCTTCATGTGAGCTACTGTAATATCGGGTGTACGGTAGGATACTGTATCGGGTGTATGGGAGAATACGAGTACTTTCGGTATGTTGTTGCCGCAAGTCAAGGAGCTTTTATTTATCGAACGCAGCGTATGGAATATTAATGTCGCACGATCCGATGTGCAAAACTATCCCTCGTGAAGCATATTTGAATGCGATAGCCCTGATCAAGATTTTCTGAATTTTATTATTCCAATAATTTTGCTAATTCATAATATTTGCAGACGGGTATGAAGATCCTCGTTATCATTGGTATTCTCGTCATTCTCGCTCTTCTGTCCGTACTCTACTTCAAGTTCAAGAAGGTCAGTGATCTTAGGTCGTTGATCTTTGATATCTGATATCTGATCTTTGATATTTGATCGTTGGTATTTAAACGTTGATATCTGGTCTTTGATCGCTGAGCTCTGGTTGTGAGATGATCTTAGTGTTGCCGTTGTTGGAAAGGTTGTGTTTCATAGTTGGGACAAATGAGAATTCAGTTGGAAGCATTGATGTGACTGAGCTGGAGATCTTAAACATTCAAGAGAATGACAATTGGTTATTGTACGTTACTGTATACAACATTCTACAACGACAGAAAAGGGTTGTAGTCGAACTGCAAACTTAAAAGATAAAATGTTTCTGAAACTTATTTCGATTATCATTCTGAATCTTCTTGAGCGGTTGAAATCCGGATAAGTTTCAGAAACTTTTAATATTCTGATTTAGTTTTGCAGTTCGATTACGGTGCGCGGGAAAATTCAAACCTTAATCCCCTTGTTCACCCTTTTCTGGAGAGAACAAAGGGGATCAGAATGCTGTGTGTAGGGTACCATGCTTCTCAAAACTCGATATTCATGCAATGTTCATGATGCATTCCGTATCCCAACATTCAGTTGCTTTTGTTAGGTCCTCGCATGGGTACTTGCAGCCTGATGTAGGGTCCTACCATTCCCCAAAAATCGATAAATCAATAAATCAATAAAATTAATAATTCAGGCAATGTTCGTGATGATGATCCCGGCGGGAGTCACGTGCGTCACCATCGCGGGCATGCTCATGCAGAAGGCGGGACTGGTCTGGCCCATTATTGCCATCTCGGTGAGTGACCTACTGATGTTACCGTATCCATTCACGTTGAGTGCGCAAACACAGTATTTCCACTTTTCAAAATAAAACAAACAACAACAGTTTCCAAAGCCAACGGCTCGAATGGAATGAGATAATCAATTATTTGACTAATTTCAGTGCTTCCACATGCTCCTTTCCATCTACGCCCTCGTTATCTTCTCCTTCTACTTCATTTTCAAGCCATTCTACATCATTATGGTGCTCAACTGGGCCTTCGATAGTGAGTCTTGGTCATTGATCTTTGATCTTTCGTCTCTTGAATTCGAAAACATCATAATCTTCACCTGGGCTTTTGATAACGATTTTTTGCATTTTGTAATGGTTCTCGCGAACAATGATTCTCGGGAAGTATCTCTAGACTTTTAATTTTCAATAAATAACCTCATTGATAGTTGAATGATATTTTTTGAGAGCCGCAAGCAAACAACACTGATTAGCCTGCATCTTATCCTTTCTTGTGCGTAGCGTGAAACGTATTCGAAATAACGCCACACAGCTGATTGAAAAAGCATGATCGATTCGAATCAGCACCACCCAGCCATCATCTATTAGGAAAGATTGCACTATCCTCAATCCCCTCTCTATTGTATTCTCTGGCTCAGCTGGCAGCGAGTCTAGTCCAAGTGCTCTAATCACGCCTAGCCGTCTCTCCATTTCACCTGCTCTCTCGCACTGTCTGACCGGCGAGAGAGCGTGTGCGATGAAGAGACGACTTTAGTCCCTTGCGTAATCAAATTAGCCTCGCTTTTGGGCGAGATCGTGTCCGCACTAAGTGGGCGGAGCTTGCGGCCCCTAACAGCAGCTACCATCAAGAGCTTGCGAAATCAAATTTGCTGCGCTGATTGGCGACTTTAGGGAACGAATCGCGTTAGCGGATTGCACTTTGTGACGTAACGCCGATTGATGATCAAGATGATCAAGTCTAGTCCAAATTTCAAGTATTTTCGAAAATCAGTGAATCAATAAATCAATAACTTGCAGCCCTGCACAACGACAAGACCGCCTCTTACTACATCCAGTGCGCGGGAATTTTCTCTGCCCTAGTGGTGTTCTTGCTGTTCAACCTGTGGCAGGTACGTGCCAATTTATTACGGTAGTTACGGGTACGGTAGTACACGCCCTCGTTGATTTTCCGTTGTCTTTTTAGGGTTACGGAAGACATTGAATTTGATAGCAAGGGGTTGCTGCATGTTTTAGGATGCTTTTCTTCTCTTCTTCAAATATGTTTCAATTATCGCTCAAATTGTGAATTCGCATAGCAGCAACAATTCCTGGGAATTTTATCTGCCGAAAAAAAACGAATACCAAAAATCAAAGATCCCCAGCTAAATTTTTCTCAGGCGTCCGTCGCGCACGCCTACCACCGCCTGATCATTCGCACCGTTCGTTCAGAGTCCGAGCTGGGTAAGTCATCGATCTGACCTGACACAAGAGAGATTATAACCCACGGAACTACCGTACCCTAGCATGACTTTTCCGCCGGCAATAGCTTCAAATACTACTAATCGCTTACCGATTGAATCTGCATCAGAATTGGAAAGATCAAAGATCAATTTCAGCCCGTCGCGGATCCGCTCCCACCATACTCGTCGTTAACAATAAGCCCATGGAGTACGCCTCGACCCAGTATTGATCGTTGATCTCTGATATTTCCCTCGATCATTGATCCTTGATCTTTGATCCCTGAGTTTATTTCTCCCTACGGAACCAGCTTTACTCCGCTCATTCTAACGGCTGTATTTGTCTGATACTTTACATCGTAAATTATTATTATTTTTGTAGAAATTGTAATTTTAACAGTGTTTAGATTTTAGTAGAAGTTATTGAACGGGTACCTCCGGTTCTGCTAAAAATGACCTGATTTTCTCCATTTCTCATGGTCTTTGGCCTTTGAAGGCGAGAGAGCGTGCGAAATGGAGAGGGTCAGATCATTAATTTATTTAATTATCGAATATTCCCAGTCTTTCGAACGAACGATTATCGATCGGTCTTTCACTGTCATTAATATTATCCGGCTGTGATAAATATTTATTTTGAGGAAGAAGAGAGTGCTACATGACTAGTGCTGAACCTCACAGATATGTTTATGAAGACAGTGAAACATAACTGATAATCGATGATTGCGGAATTCATTCTCGGCAAAAGGAAGTGGTCCGGCAACAGTCTGCAAGCTATCACCGAAATTTTCCGTCCAAATTCTCAATGACAAGAGACGTTCCTCATTTTACTCAGGACACAAGAAAAACACACTGATAAATCGCCTTCCGATCAGGCGTTCCCATTGGAAAGAGCATAGTAGACATGTTAAATCTACAACAACACTGAAAAGATCAAAGATCAGAGTCTGCTTTCTGTTACATGTGCGAAAACGATCAAATTTGTGCTCATTTATGCATGAATGAATGTTTGCGAGTATTCATTGTCTCTTTGCGAGAATTCAGGAAATGTTTTCCCTACTTTGCCTTCTTCTTCTTCTTTTCGTCCTTCGATGCACCGTCCACCTTAATTAATTTGTTAAATTTTGTGATATTAATAATAATAGCCAACTACGCTCGCTGCGCTCGCTCGTTGGCTAGGTGTCGGCGGGTTATCCCAATCTTCTGCATACGCTTCGCAAACGCTTACCCAGTCAAACTTCGTGGCTCTATCCCAACTTTTTTTCGGATTGCTCTGGGCATCACAAGCATATATCAAGCGTGGTTGGTTTTCTTTGAAGCAACAAAATAAATGCAAATCCTAAGTCGAATTAAGGAATAAAATAGCGAGCTACTCTTGCTGCGCTTGCTCGCTCGCTTATGTCGCCTGGTAGTGTGCTAAGGTTTTATCCCAGTCAGCCTCAAAACGCTCGCGAAAGGCTCGTGAGGCCTCGAGCGCCCTGAAAAAAAGTTGGGATGGAGCCACTTCGTGGCTCCATCCCAACATTTTTCGGAACGCCCTCGGCTTCACGAGCCTTTCGCGAGCGTGATACGTTTGCTCGCAACGACAAAATAAATATTAATCATAAGTCGAGTTAAGGAAAAAAAGTTTCCGACGAAAAAGATGCAAAAAAAAGAGTTATTGCATCATCCTTACGCAATATTGCATAATGATGACGAAATTAATTATCTTTTTTTAATATTTCCGTTACAAGTATTTTGGTTCATCACACGATCGATTTTGTTGAGTTTCCGGCAAAGACGGCGCAAAAAACGGATTATTGCATAATGATGACAAAATCAATTATCGATTTTTTTTTGAAAATTTTGTTCACTACGAATCCATTGGTGAAAGATATAGGCTTTGAGAATCGTTTTGAAGCGAGTTATGAGCATTTGAAAAAAAGCGTGACCGACAGACAGACGGAAACACGGACAGACAGACACATTGATATACTAGTAAAGAGTAATAATAATAATAATAATAATAATAATAATAATAATAATAATAATTTCAGGACATTCCCAAGATCTCTCGAAATTAAAAAAAAGGGTTCAGTCACAAATGCCAGCAAAAGGGCAGCGTCTCCTTCTCTCAAGAGGAAGTATTCGAGACGAGAAAATAAATTTGAAAGACCATCACTAGAGCGAACTCTAACGATCGAACAATTTTTGCTGAAAATTGAGTGATTTTCAGCGTCGCAAATCTGACCACCACAATCCCAGTCAATGACACAATGCTTCAAAATGTATGGCCTAGCGGGAGAGGTTTACGATATTTTTCGTTTCTACCAGAACTGTTTGGATTTGAGAAGACCCACCACCACGTCCTCATTCATCTTCGGGTTTCTCTCCATGATCTTCGCTTGTGCGAGCAGGAATACGTGGATCATCTTGAATGTCGGCCGCAGTTTCGGCTCGAGCAGGCACTCCTGAAAGGACGGCTCCGGAGTTTGCTATTTACCGGCTCCAGCCAACATAGTACTTCCCGGCTCCCGTAAAGGTTATCTATTCACCGGCGCTTCACTTAGCTTGCGATTTCCCGGCTACCGGAACTCCGAGGTTATTATTATCTATGGTACCGTTTCTTTACCCATAATCTAGCTCCACTAGGTATCGTAACCTATACCTACCGTATCCACTAGATACAGTAACCAGTACCTTCATCAGGTTGGCAATGTCCCTGGGCGCGGTGTAGGGCGGCGAGATACGGTAGCCCTGCTCGACCACCTTCATGAACACCTGAGAGATCAAAGATCAAAGATCAGAGATCAAAGACTATCGAAGTGAAATTAATCGATTTATTGTTTTTCTACAGAACCTTCCATTTGAATACATCCCGGGATTTGCGATGCTCGACCTATTCAAGGAGGGGTGAAACTCATTCCATCGCTAATAAAGAATGTACAATTCAAATCGGGTCTCAATCGTTAAACGTACTCGTTCAAGATACTGTTGAAGTACCGTAATCAATCGATATTCCCATCTTAAGCCAAGAAAAGGTTATCAATATGTCTAGACTACGGTAATCAGGAATACGGTAATCGATAACCTCTTCGGCGTCCCATCTCGAATAGGAATCTTATTATCGATCATAGGTGGTTACAATGGCCCATTATCACGAATAAAACCAGTTATCAATCACATATGGCTACGGTAATCGGCTACGGTATAGTACTGTAGTTATCGACCTCATCGGCGTCCCATTTGGAATACGGCACGTCGTAGGGCACGATGAAGATCTCGAAGAGCGTGATGCCAAAGGCGTAGACGTCCGTCGTCTGAGAGAGATTAGAGATCAGAGATCAAAGATCAAGTAGGGGTCGGGCTACTCTCGAGATTCTATGAATCACATTCCGGGCACTTACTGAACCGTCGTCTGATAATCACTTTGAATAACTTGGAGGAAGCCAGATACACAATATTGATCTTTAATCTTATCCACAGTGGCGAAGACGTCGGAGATCTACCGCCAAACCAGGTAACACAAGATCAAAGTTCAAAGATCAAGCTCTTAAATCCCCCATCCTCACCCTGTCCACAGTGGCTGTATCGAAGACTTCGGGCGAAATCCATCTCAGGTTCATCGGCTTTTCCGTGTCCACTTTGTAGTAACGCGTCTTGCGAGTGAGCCCGAAATCAGAGACCTGAAAGATCAAAGATCAAAGATCAGAGCGCATACAAGCGCTACCATGCAAGAAGATGTCGGGAATATTCAGGGAGAGCTCCTGTAATTGACAGCCCGCTCTAGTGGCACTAGAGCGTAACTTGTGAGCGTGCAACTCATGGCCGTGTGGCGCAATGGATAACGCGTCTGCCTACGGAGCAGAAGATTGTAGGTTCGATCCCTACCATGGTCGTAATCTTTTGCCACCCTTTTTAAAATTCAGCGTCCATTTTCTAACCCGTCTCGTCTAGCTCGCGCTCTGTCTGTAAGGACGTTACTCGCCAGTCCCTCATCAGCTTTGCGCAGTGGCGGTAACGTGACCAATGAGGCTTAGCCGAGGTGCGTTTATTGCTGGTTGAAAACTTTTCCCAATTGCCCGCTACGGCCCCTGAAA
>LS485097.1:115748-142548 GCA_900490705.1 Pristionchus arcanus
AGAGATCAAAGATCAATCTAGAGATCAGAGATCAAAGATCAAACTACAGATCAAAGATCATTCTCGTACCTTCTCTCCGTTCCGCACCGACAGGAGGATGGGGCCGGTGGTGTTGTTCAGGTCCTTGCGCAGCAGGAACGAATCCTCCTCCTGAAGATGTGGTCTTTGATCTTTGATCTTTGGCCTTCAATGACCGATAATATTCACATGCTTTCTTGATATACCTACCTGGCAGTGCCGTGCAGTGCCCCAAACATCTACAGTACCCATACTGTATTCCTCCCTTTCACCGTATCCCCATACCGTACCGTCAACAGATTGGCCGTGTCCTCATTGGGCAGCATGCCGTGCCAGAAGTCGAGGTCCACGTGATCCGGCATTATCGACTGAAGGAGCAGGGGTTAATGTAGGCTACGGTAGATCACGGTATGTTCAAGGGTTACGGTAGGTCGACTGATTTCACAGTGTCGAAAGAAGGAGGTGGAGGGTAACGGTAGGTTACGGCAGAATCCACCCGCCAGAGGGATAATTTATACTGTATGCTACGGAAAAAATGGTAAACTCTCGGATTACGGTATCACAATTTTTTTTGCAATGGTAAGCTCCGCCCACTTTTGCCGCTCGATTGTTTAAATTGTCGTTCCGTTACGCGCGTATCATTTAAAAAAATGTGTTACCCTCACCGTCTTCGTTTTATCGCTGCTCTTGGTGCTCTTGAGGCTGTTCCTTCGGCCGCTTCCCCTGCCCTTCGATCTGAGAAAATAACAATAAAATAAAATATAAATATAAATTAAATTTAAAAAAATAATAATTAAAAATTCATCACCTTTTGCTCTTCTTGCCTCGCTTTGACTTTTCCGAGTTGGACAGCGAATGCTCCTGCAATTATCGTGAGACCATTTTCCATTCCACACGTATCTGACCTTTGACAAACGTTCGAGGGGGCGGAGAAAGGAAGAGGCCGGGAGGAGGCGGTAGATCAACTTCCTCCTCCCCCTTTCTTCCCTCTTCCTCTCTCCCAGCCAATCGATAGCTCGCTAACGAGCACATCTCATTTGCTGAGCATTTCAAACGCACGATAAAGGAGGAGTACGGGAGGGTTACGGTAACGGGATACGGTATCCTAATCTCGTATCGAAAATGGGAGTACGGTAAGGTTACGGTATCCGAGGGATCGGATACGGTAAGTCAGGGCGAGTACGGTAAGTCTTCGGTACGGTACTCAGATTACGGTATTCGAGAGGTCGGTTCAAGGGTACCGTATTTCAGGGCAGAGTACGATACCCGCGTGAGGATCGGTAACAAACCTTGTTTGCGGCGATCTTCATTGCGAGCGAGCGCGTTGAGAAGAAACCACTCGGAGCGAGGGGAAGAGAGGGGAATGAAGGGGGATACGAGAAAATAGATATTGAAGAAAATAGATATTGCAAATCGACGAGGTAATAGTCAAATTGTAAAATGACAATTAGTGAAACATTTCTGGTTTGATCACGATTTCAAGTGGAATAAATAAAGAACAAGTGCAAGCGATGAAGCAACAGCCTATCCGTTTATCGTATCGTGAGAATATTTTCCGTTCCACGAGTAGCTGCTCGTTGACGAACGTTCTATTAGATGGAGGGAGGAAGGGGCCGGGAGGAGGTACACAATTGTGACCGGTGAGATGCAACGACGATTGAACAGACGGTTTCTTCACAACCCTTGCCATCTCTCGATCCCTAGCATTCTTTCTACTTAATAAAGAGGGTAAATCATAAATAAAGAGTCAATAAGGTCCTAAGATCCTAAGATCCTAAGATAAATAATAAATAGGATAAATAATAAATAAGAGTCCTTATTCATATTCACCGCATGTGTAGGCCCATGCGCATGTGTATTTTTGTATAATTTTATAGAAGTGCGATTTTTTTTTCGCATATTATGTATTTTGATGTTTTTTTTTGTAGCATCGCTACTCTGGGGTCGGATTCGAATCTTCGGGGTTTCTCTTATCGTCCCTTCTTCTATCGTCATCTCTCCTGTCGCCATCCGGCTCCTCCCTGGAAATGGTAGAGTACGGTAGCGCCCTGATTCTACCGTAACCGGCCTACCCTATGATCTACCGTAACCTACAGTAGCACAAATGGCGCAAAAGTAGCACAAATGGATCGTAAATCAACCTATGGTATCCCACCATAACCCTACCGTACCTTTCACTCCTCTTCCTTCTTCTCTCCTCCTCTTCACTATCAGTCGTGCTCGTTGTTCGATGCTTCTTTCCTCCCTTCTTTCCTCTGTCCTTGGACCGGCTCTTCTTCTTGTGTGATGACCTGGAGAAGGGCACGGTAGGAAAGGGTACTGTAGGGTACGGTAGGACGATCTGGGATGCGATATCATTCTGTTGGACACGGTAAGGCACTGTAGAGTCCCTCAGTACACGATAACATGCTCTGATGAGGGGGCCATTCACTAAGATAACACAAGGAAAAGCGGTTCGGAACTAGCTAAGGGTAGGCGGATCTTCTGTTTGATCCTTGATTCTTGATCTTTGATCTCTCGCTCACTTCTTCTTATTCTTCCTATCCCTCTCCTTCTTCCTCTCCTTGTACGAATCCTCCCTCTTGTCCTGCGGTTCCGGGTCCGATCCAGGATTCGAACCTGCAAATTGATCTTTGATCTTACAAAACTCATCGAGATACCGTATCCCTTCCCCTGGTACCATAGACTACCGTATCCCTTTCTCCTGGAACCATTGATTACCGTATCCGATTCATGGTACCATAAATCCACTCCTAGGTACAATTCCCTTCAAATGTTTCCTTTGGCGGGTACCGTATTCTACCGTATCCATCCTGGTACCATAAACTACCGTATCCTCCCCCTGGTACCGTACCAGCATCCGGTCCCGACTGATCGTCCGATTGGGGAATCTTCGGGGCCTCGCCCGCCTCCTGAGAAGATAGAGTTTAGGTTACGGTAGTCGGGGGATTCGGTATTCCTAGCGTATACTACTGTATACTAGGGTTGGCTAAACGATACTCTAAACGTGACAGGTTTAGCTCCCTCTCCGCTAGCTCTTCGCTAGTTGCGAGCGAGAGAGCATGCGGAATGAAGAGAGTGCTTCCGATCTCAGGGGCATGGAGCGTAGGGAGAGCTAAACCTGCCACGTTTAGAGTATCGTTTAGCCAGCCCTGCCGTATACTGCAGCCGGGGATATGTAAGGTACTATCTACTGCAGGTTAATGTGTGGATGGAGACGATAAGATACTGCTGGGGTCAGTTGTACACGACAACGCACTGTACGCCGTACAGTATACGGTAGGATACGGTAGCCAAGGATACTGTAGCGCTCAGTTTGCGATTCCAACCTTGGCCTTGTCCGCAGCAGCAGAATCAGCAGGGCCGAATGCTCCGCCCGTCTCGCACATCTGAAGGAGGTACGGTAGATTACGTTATCGATCGATCGGAGTCATAGTGTGGTAAAGCACGGTAGATAGACAGGGGTACGGTAGATTGCGGTATATCGATTGATCAGGTTCATAGTACGGTAGATCACTCCCCAGATTAGCCTACCCCGAGAGTTTCATCATTGCACGGCGCCCGCATCGCTTCTCCCTTCTCTCCCTTGTACACATGGGTCTGCAAAGTTGATCTTTGTACTTTGATCTTTGATCTTTCCCAACTCACCGGGTCGCGCTTGACTTCGACCATACTCTCGACCGCCAACTTGTTCTTGAACTTACGATTACGATTCCTGCAAGCAATAAGGTGACTACCGTACGCAGCTACCGTAACCACTTGACTTTTTGGAATACGGTACCGCGAGGTATCTACCGTATTCAACTACCGAACTACTGATCTTTGGTACATGGTGCCGAACTGCGGTAGTGTGTGGTAATCATTGGCCGTGTACCAACGTAAGGATTCGATTGTGTGTGTGTGGTATCTACCGTGTAGCATCTACCGTATCCAGGTACCGTACCAGCATACGGTACTTGGGTTACGGTAGCGTACGCGTCATGGTCGAGTCGTCCGGCGGCCCGAGGATTGCGGTCCCGATCGCGAATTCGTTCGTAATCACGGTCGCGCTCGTAGCTCCTCTTCGGTGGCTCCTACAACGATTATCGAGGGATTACGGTAGCACCATAGTCCCACACCATAGCACCATAGTCCCTCTAGCATGTTACAGTATCCCCACGGTATCCCCACTACCGTACCTTGGGTGCAACAGGACGCTCGCGGGGTCGACGGAGCGGCGGCAGGGGCAGATCCGCCTCGTGAGGCGTCTCCGGCTTCTCCGGGGAGATCGGTCGGGCTGCAGCCACAGGGGGTCGTGCAGCAACGACGGCCACGGCCGCTTCCCGGTTGTCCGGTGACTGCAAAGCAAAGGTATAGAAGTATCCACGTCGTAGGCTGACTGTTTTATTTAGATAGACCACAATACCCTGCGGTCCATTTCTAGGGTACGTTATAGGGACTGGAGATTTGGTTGGCTGAACTATCAATACGTACCGTATATCATACTTCCCTACTCTTCACATATCACACTTATCTTAGATTTCTATGAGTATGAAACATGGAATAATTAGTGTAAAGGCGTTCGCTGCAAAAGATGTACACAAAGTGAAACATAGCTCATTCAAACGCGCCGAATTCAGATCGAATGGATAACCATTCATCGCCCTGAGCACACCACCCCCGCCCCCTTCCATACCGGTGTCGCATCTCTCGCGGGCGACCCTCCGAGGGCTGCGGCCTTGGCCAGGGCGGCCTCGCCAAACTGCGCAGTGCTCGTGCTGCCCGAACCCGAGCGACTCTTGCCCTCGACCGACCTGGAATGGGTACGGTAGGGAGGATAGTTAGCAAGGGGTGTGTGGTAGGGAGGGTACGGTAGGGTACAGTATCTGGGACAGGATGGGTACGGTAGTGGTGGGAGGGTACAGTAGTCGAGGTACGGTGGCGTGGGTACGATATAGTACCACTACTACAGTACCCTCATTACAGGAAAGTCGAGGGTTCTTGCCCTCGACCTGGAATAGAGGAGGGTACGGTGGGTTGAATGACGTGGGTACGAAATTAGGGTTGGGTACTGTTGCAGTCTCGTTGCAGGGGCGATGTACCGTACGGTATCATGTCATCATAGGTACAATATTTTGTTTACGGTATCACAGGAGTACTGTAGCACACGTTTCGCAGTTCGACTCGAAGGGGCGACGGGGCGGGTCGTTATGGGTACGGTATCATCAGGGTTACAGTACGCCTACGGTATGGGTACAGTGTCGTGAGCATAATAATAGGTTGGGTACTGTAGCTTGTGTACAGTATACAGTATCCTGGAACGGCATCTCTCTTGGATATCGTACTTCGCCACGGGCCGGACTGGTGCAGCGGAAGCGACGACGGACGACGCCGTCCCGGTCGGTTTGCTCGCCTTGTCTTCCTTCTTCTCTGAAATGGAAAAGTCAGTCATCGATTGCGGGAGGTACGGTAGGCACTGTTGTGGGGGCGTGATCGATACAGGGGATCGTCAGGTGTACGGTATCATCACGCATGGTCGAAGGAAGTTACGGTATCTTCCTGAGTACCGTACTTTTCGTGCCGCAGACCACAGCGAGTCCCGCCGCGACGATTACGGTAGCCACGGACGGCCAGAGGAGATCGATGGTAAACATGCTTCCTGAAAGGCAGGAGATGGGTTACGGTAGGCGAGGGCACGGTAGCCAGGTGAGGATCCATGGAACCACACGGTAGTCTGATGAGGGTATCCAGGGTACGGTAGACCATGGATCGGGGGTGATCACTATTCGTAAACAAACCTGAGTGGAGGCAGAGAATGAAAAGTGAACTGCTCTTGACGGAGCGTCGAGAGTGGAATGAGGAGAGGAGGAGGAGAGGAGGGAGGGAGAAGAGGGAGAAGAGGGTGGGCATGCAAATAGTCATGTAGATTGCAGGATTGAGGAAAACTTGTTAGGTGGATTAGGCAAATCATGGGGATGTGAGGAATGATGTTTTGATTCGTTCAAATGAATAACGTGCTTCAAATGCGTCGGTAGACTGTCTGCGTAACAAATTGCGCCAACCGAGCAATACAGGATACTCCGAATCTTCAGGCAGAAAGGCCGATCTGTTATTATTATTATTATTTTGGACTTGGAACCATGAGGAGATTGCTTTCCGAGAGAATTTCGGCATAAGACTTGAGGCTGAAACCCAACTCGTACCAATTTCATAGATCAAAATCAAAATTTTCCCCAGTTGCGTTCCGATCACCGATTCAAAAGATTCAATCAAAACAATGTGCTGCAGCTCCATCTCGCTCCCTCAGATTTCTCCCTCATTCAACTTTGAACTTCGTCAATAACTTTCGGGATAGTCAGAGTGAAGAACTCTCACAGTTCACTGTGACGAGAAAGCAGGCGGATGAAGAGGTTTCATCCTGGAATCCTGTTGTTGTTGTTGTTGTTGTTGTTGTTGTTGTTTTTGTTGCATTTCGATTACTACCCGTTCAATGAAAACAAGGTCCCCCGCATTCCACCCTCCATTCCTCACTGCAGCTCGATTCAAAGCAAGGCTTTTATTATTATTATTATTATTATTATTATTATTATCATGCAATAATTTCAAAACAAAGCTGTTGTTATTGTTGTTGTTGTTGTTATCCTGCACTTCCGGATCAAAACAAGATCCCTGCAACCCCCATTTCCCATCCTCTTCCACCTCACCAACTGCCACTGGGAGTTGTTCTTGGGGAAGGATTTATGGGGCCTCCCTCTGTCTTTTCACATTCGCTTTTCTCGTTTTTCTCGCTTGCTCCCTCGCTTATCTCCAACTTTTGCTCCTCTGACAAAAAGCTGGAGGCACCTGAGCGATCGGTTTATTGGCTTCCAGGGCAGGAATTCCTTGTTACAATGAGAGCGAGTGGGTGGGATGAGATTGGGTCGGAATGGTCAAGATAATTTTGCATTTTTTTGTCTTTCAGTGGTCATGAAGATTGATGTGAAGATCCTAGATCGTTGTGCGGTGATCATTTATTTCGTGAATGGTTCCTTGTTACAATTTTCGAGCGGGATTGGTAAGATGTGCACTTTTAGCTTGCTCCAAAAGCAATTCGACTAAACTGACCAAAGATAGCGGCCTCGCTATGAAATGTTGAATAGAGAAATGTTGATAATATTATGTGAGGCGCAAACGATTCATCTATTGAAATAGGGTATCAGTTAAAATATTTAAAGCTCCCCTTGAAACTCATCCAAATCTCCCGAAATATTAGTCCTGGAAAAACTACGTGTCGATAAATCTCAGATGGCCCGGGCCCGTGGCCATTTATTTTCGCCCACTTTGACCGATCGAGACAGTGCTCTCTCTGACTGGCGATAGACAAGGCAGTATTGAGAGAGTGCCCGAGTGCAGGGACAGTGGAAGATTTACGATAAGCGAAGTCGCACTCGCGTCCCCTTTCTTACAGTACACGATTGACATGGATTTATTGACACTAGATGTTCGGATGATTCTTTGGTGTACTTTTCCATCCTCGTAAAGGTGATCTGAGCTAGTGGGAGTCCCGGAACATCATCAAACATCATGTTCTGGGCTTCCCATAAGCTCAGATCACCATCACATCTGCGCTAATCGATGACATTGAGTGACTCTCAACTGCTGTTCTTTGGGTTAACAATAAGCTGTAGGGCGAATTTAGCAAGTTGCAAATCTCGTTCCACCTTTGCCTCCTCAAATTCTGCACCCCCTTCTGCACATTAGGAGACTCTGCAGAGTGGAAGAGACAGACACTCTCTCAAATTCACTCGCTCTCTCGTCGGTCAGACAGTGCGAGAGAGCGGGTGGAATGGAGAGAGTCAGACGGGAAAGTAATGGGTCATCATTCCATTAGTGAGTGCGCGCGAGCGGGAGAGGCGAGTTATGACCGAATTACGATGGAATTTCGTCATTTCCTGTCAGCATTATTACGTTGGGTTCGAAGAAGGTCTGGCTTGTACTCTTGGGCCGGAACCCGGACCGGGAAATTCCTAAAAGCCGGTTCTGGGACAAATGATCTTGCCAAGAAATGGAAATTGTAAAGTTGTTTTTCAAGATCTTGAAAACAACTCGTTGTTCTTGACAAGAAGGGATAATTGAACAATTTCTTTTCAAGATCTTGCAATCTTGCTTGGCCTAGGTCTGGCTTGTACTCTTAATATTTGTCATCGTTATGCGCATGAAAATAATGTTTAAACAGATACGTTTCATGGATGCTTGAAGACACACGGTAAACTTTATCTTCAATGAGTTTTTGTAATGCTCGAATTCAAATATTATTTTTTCCAAGAAAAATATCTCTTTATGAGCCCGATTGCGTAAGAGTCGGACAATCATCAACGTTGCTCCGTACAGGGTAAAAGTGATGAATTGAGCAAAATACATTTTTCGGGACAGTTTGGGGTGCTGATCACATTGGCAATTTCGTTTTACATGCAAATCGATATTCGGCGTGTTACAGTAGGTCAAAGATCATGCTTATTTTTGGTTTGCTTACCGTAACTCGTTAACCGTGGGTGACAATAAAAAACTTTGAAGAGACACTAATGCCTATCTTTGGTGAGGATTCATTTTATCATGTTAAATTTTTTCTATGTTGAACAGCTACTGAATTTTCTACTGTATTTTTGCTGAAAGTGAAGGGCATCGTTATTCTCTATTTTTCTGACATGAAGGACATGCATACAAAGTTTCCTGCGTCGGTAGCTCGCACAAATCGGTCGACAAACCAAGTTATGATGGAAAAACGGATGTGAAATTCACTCTAAAACCTTCATTTCTCTCATTCCTCTCTCTCATTCCTTTGTTCTCATCCTCCTCTGAACCTTCATTCTCGCCCTCATTCTCATTCTCCACCGATGATCGCAGGTGCGCGGTGTGGAGAACAAAGGATTGAGAGAGAGGAATGAGAGAAATGAAGATTTTAGAGTGAATTTCACATCCGTTTTTCCTTCATAACTTGGTTTGTCGACCGATTTGTGCGAGCTACCGACGCAGGAAACTTTGTATGCAAGTCCTTCACGTCAGAAAAATAGAGAATAACGATGCCCTTCACTTTCAGCAAAAATACAGTAGCAAATTCAGTAGCTTTTCAACATAGAAAAAAATAAAGATGATAAAATGAATCCTCACCAAAAATAAGCATTCGTGTTTCTTCAAAGTATTTTATTGTCACCCACGGTTAACGAGTTACGGTAAGCAAACCAAAAATAAGCGTGATCTTTGACCTACTGTAACACGCCGAATATCGATTTGCATGTAAAACGAAATTGCCAATGTGATCAGCACCCCAAACTGTCCCAAAAAATATATTTTGCTCAATTGATCACTTTTACCCTGTCCGAACTTTGTTCGCCCCTTACGCAAACGGGCTCTTATCATGTTCTCGAACACGGGTCTGCAGCAAAAATACGAGTGGAAGCTCAATCAGAAAATTTACAAATACTGGAATTCAGAAAAAGGAGGAAAAATGAATGATGTGATTCGTAGGCGTAGTAGGAACAATGATATCGGCGGCAGCGGTGTGGTTTAGAGAGGGATGGGGGGGGGGAGGTCATCGATCGATAATCGGGGACTACGGTATATCGTGTGCGGTAGGTCAGAATCGTCCTTTCTCATATCTGTGATACTCTAGAGTGCTTTGGACGATGCTAATGCGATGCGGAGAAATGATGACAAGATGTGCGAATTTGTTAAAAAAACATACTGACTATTTACAGTCGTCGTGTGAGCAATATGAGGCAATAGGCTCTGGGTGGTCAAAGATCAAAGATCACTCGGAACAGGACGGACTCGACAGATCGCTCATTATGTGAGGCGAGAATCCGGGTGGATGAAGGCCAAAGGGCGGTGGAGGATGGGGCATCGAGGAGAATGCGTGCATCATCGATGGGTCCGGTCCGCCCGAGAGTTCCGTGTAGCTCTGCAATGAGGATGTTGTTGTTGTTGTTATTGTTGTTGTTATTGTTTTGACACGCACAGTACATCGTAAACTTACGTACTTATCCACAACTAGCAGGAAAAATTCCCGCATGCGTTCCATTTCTAATTTGTCCGCTTGATGAAACGTATCCTGACATCCAAGAGTCTGTCATGGATCCACCCTCGAGACTCTGTGTGAGTCAATCTCAAGTAGTCCCTGCCCCCTATCACTATCCGCCTCACCTGCCTGCCTGTCCCTATTTAGCCAGCTGGCGCCTCTTGAAAAGGACCGAAACCCCGGGTGCTTACTCCTTTTCCGCAAGCTTTTCGAAATCCCCCTATTCACCGGTGGTTTATCCCTCACGCGCCTTAGCTAGATCACTTGGTCAGAAAAAAGGTGTAAGCCCGATGGTTCCCGGTCCCTGGTTTCTTCCGGAAGATTCGGTGTGGTAATCAAGGAGAGAAAGCGAGCGCAATAAGTGATCACACAAACGTGGCAAAAACCGTTGGGTTTACGACATCCCTGAGTCGTCGCTCTACCCTTCCCTCTCACCCTAATTAATGGGTGGTCATTGACCGTGGCAGTTGTTGTTCTTGCCCCGTAACCTTCCACTAAACCAACATTCCGATGGGTCTTCGACTACTTTATGACATAGTTGGGATAAGTTTCACGTGATGCTGTTTTATTCATTGTTTTCATTATGTCAAGAACAAAAAAATAAGAAAAAAATGGACTTACCATGCCCATCGGCGGTGGTCCTGGCGGTCCATGGTGTCCGCCGGGCGGAGGGAATCCGGGCTCAATGGGGCAACCTGGAATGACGTGAATCATGAATCTGATCGGGCGAACTCTAGGGTTACGGTAGCTCTCAAACGGACTAAAATCATAAAGATGACCGGCCGAACCCCTCTGGGATTACGGTAGTCGATATTTCGTACCTTCGACGGCCCACTGCGCGTAGTGGTGGACGACCTCGCCCTGCAGGGATGGGTCAACGTGCGAGGAGGGAGAAGCGACAGAGAAGGGGCCCACGCCGTTCATTCGGACCGAGGTTAGGACGCGTTCCTGGAATACGGAAGGTTTAGGATACGGTAGGGTTAGGGAAGGACGATCGATGAGTGACTTAATTTGCTCCTAATGTAATCAATATGGTAGATACGTTTCAGGAGCTAACGTGGGCGTGAAATCTTCGGAATTGATTGCTTGATGGAGGATTTTGTAATAAAAATGACTAAAAATAAAAAAAGTGTATCCCGTCAAACAGATCAAACATGCATTCAACACTTTTCAGTCCCTGTCACACGCTCTCTACAATTTCAACATAATCACTGCTTTCGGATACGTTTCAGTAGGATGCTAACTTGTGCGATAGATTAGGGATACTAGTGATCTGTTGTAGGCTCCGCAGAATTAAAAAAAGTTATTTACGACTACAAAACAGGCAAGTCCCCCTGTCACATGCCCTGTACTCCTTTCCCAGTCGGTGCGCGAAAAGGACTATCTCTCTCGCTTGTAATGTGATCACTCCCCAGATTAGTGTACGAATGAGTCAATGGACTCAGTGGGCCCGAAGGACTGGTCATTTCGAGGTTAGACAAGACGAGAGACAAGGCAATCGAGAGAGAGTCAGACACGCGCGCGCGTGCCCTTAGGGAGGGTAGATCAAAGAAGAGCACTCTACCAATTATCCCTGTCCTCCTCCCTCGCCAACCGTCATTATCTAATTAGTGTAGCCAGCAGTGTATCTTCTTTAGAGAAGGGTCAGCAGCAGTCATTTCCGGTCATCTCTGCGTATCTCCCTTTCGCCTGCTCTCTCGCCTGTCTCTAACCTCTAGTCCGGGTGTCTTACCCAATCGTTCACACCCGCTCGCAAGCCGCTCTATACTTAGCCCACCGCGTCAAAGCGCCCGAGCCGGAAATTATGGCGATGACACAACATTTGCCCGGTCCCTCTGGCACCGGCAGGGCTGGATACTGTGGTACCGTAACCTCAGGGAAGAAAAGGAATTGTTGCGAACGCCTCTCTCGAAAATTGACCCACAGAGTCATTGAGCGTGAAAATTGGCATGAATTGTTGCACAGTTGTTGCGTTTCCCCAAGGTTGCACACATTTGATTGTTATTGTTCCTGGCCCGTGGGAACCTTATGGTACCGTATGCCTGAGAACCCCACTTGACTCGACATCGAGTGGCGTATCATGAACTGCTTAGATTTCACTTGCTGACAGCCCCAGCTGGGCCTGGTACCCACGGTGCCACACTTGAGGCCCGGGTTCCGAGAGGCGAGAGAGTGTGGGAAATTGAGAGAGCGTCGCAGAGTGTGGTACCATCTTGCGGAGCCTCTCAGTTTATCTTCATCATTTCTTCCGATGCTTCGAAAACAATAAACTACTCGCCACATGTGCTAGCATCATTACCACTCAATGGAAATCGGGGAAAACTGGACGGCCAGACGTGAGCTATTGTTTGGGTTACGGTGGCCTCAGCTCTTATATTGCAATCACAATTACACCTATGAGTATCTAATAATAATTGTAATAGGATACTAGAAACCAATCGAAATGCTTACCGCATACATGATTTTGCCTTGCATTATTATTTGATTTTTTTTTATAACACAGCGCCCAAGCACACACCGACGTTGTGTAGCTCACTTCCTCTTTTAGGTCCTCTGAAACTCACCCAGTGATTGCCAATCTGTGCGAAAAAAGTCAATATCCTAGTAATCCCTTCAGATCCCCTTGTAAATCGCTCTCGAATCCGGCACAATCCCTCCTCCCTTTCCGTGCCTGTCATCACTGCCATGACACCCATGTTGCCATGCCCTCATATTAGACATATTGAGGTATTATTATTTTGATAATGCTATCAGAAGCTTATCCTGAGAAAAGTGAATCTCATTCTAAATCCCCTCAAAATGTGTAAGCCCCCCTGCTTGAATCCGCCACAATCCCTTTCCGTGTGTGTATGTCGGAGGGGAAGAGGGCGGATTGAATTTCGAGGCAGTGAGAGAGGACCACGGTCGTCTTGAAATGGAAATACACATGGGATCCGAGGGGGCCCCGCGACGAAATCCGAGCATACCAGGGCTCCTTGTGAGGAATGCGTAGTATCAGCGGGGACTTGATACTTGGGTCTTAGGCTGGTTTCCTAAGGCCGTAACCTAACACTGCTAGACTCAACCTTACATGACTTGGACTTACAAGGGAATGATGAGGCAACTCGAACCCAGATAAGCACTCAAAACATTCATAATTTCGTTCGATAAGTCCCCAGACCCTATCCCTTTACCCCTCCAGTGCGGTAAGCCCCCCTCCCGAACAAAAGCGATCATGACACGCGGCGTAATTAGAAGGCAGCGAAGGGAGGCAGGTGCTACTTTTTCTCTTTTTCTTGCCTGCACTCTCTCACTTTCGAATGCTCTCTCGCCTTCTCTGACCTGCTAAAGATGAAAGAAAGAGAGGAGGGGTCGACCCATTTCGCAGCTTCTCTGTGCTAAAAAGGACTGACGCGCGGCGGGAGTAATGGGATGAGATATTAGGTCGTTCGCGGCCTTTCTTCAGAAATCTGTCTGCATTTTACTCACTGTACGAAGTGGCGTAGGCATACCTTAGTCTAAGGATAAGGTTTAAGGATAGTCGGGCTGACCTACGTGCGAGATAGAGTGCGAAAACAAGAGAGTCGAGGCAGTCTATTACTGTAGTCACTACTAATTTGCGGCGGGCGCTAGTGACAAGGCAAGGCGCGCGCTCGCGTCCCGTCACACAACGCTAATTTGATGATCGAATTATCAGCAGCGAGCAGCAGAGTCGAATCTGTGTGTCTTGTATCGCGCTACGACCGGTCCCGGGAGTACGGTAGGCAAAAGCCGGTTTTGTGGTCCCCCGAGGAAGATTCCCGGGTACTGTAGCCTAATAGTTCCCGGAAGAAAGGAAGGGGATGCATACGGTAGTGTTGTTTTGCCAGGTGAGGTCCAACTTGGTGAGGGATAAGCTGTGGCTCATGCCCAAACAGAGGGCCAGGCGAGAAAAAACGATTAGCAGGGAGGAAGAAGAGAAAGACAATCGAGGCACACAAACAGACTACTAGTGAAGAGACTCATTGTCCCGAACAGAGAGAGACTTGATTAGAGGTGACGTCAGATTAAGCGGGAAAGAGCAACAAGAAGAGGAAAGTAAGCAGTTGAGCAGTCGCTCAGCGTCCGGTTAAAATTAGTTCAAAAACGCAGTTAGAGAATGCGTTGTGTTTCGTCAATTATATGTTAGAGAAGAGCTTAAGCCTGGATGATATCGTGTTGAATTTGTGGGAATTCAAAAATATAAAATAATCTCACCCTCGCTGCATTTACTTCTCCATCCCTAATCGCGATCTGCCTCTTCTTGTCCTTGCACCTGCAATCAAGCGAATACCGTAATGCACACCACGTGCCTGCGACGTTTACTACTTCATCGAAATCTCGACTTTTTGCATTGCGTGTGCAGTTAGTATTCGTCGCCCTCACTGACTATTCCCAAAGTCTCACCTCTTGTTCTGGAACCAGACCCGGATGACGCGCGCATTCAGTCCCGTCGCCTCGACCAGCTGCTCCTGTGCAAAATTGCCAACTTACGCAAACACGTCACTAACGACAGTAAGTCTGCTCGAACCGGAACGGAACGACGACGCTCGGACAACAAAAATCGATATGGGTCACTGAAAGGCGCGTACCTTGATTATTGCGTCTGGTCGCTGATTTTGCGTGTAACATCGCTTGAGAATGAGCAGTTGGTTTTCATTGAGCACAGTCCTTACGCGAGTCGCCTGCAAATCGGTGCTAAACAACGGAAGTCGGAAACACCAGAACCCCCGTAACTCCCGGAACGGACTTTTACCTGTCGATTGTTCTTGTCCTTCTTGCTCTTCTTCCCGACGCCACCGCCGACCATACTCAGCCCGTTCGGCGGCAGACACTGCAATCGGTGTGGTTAGGTCGACGTTTAATAATCCCCAAAATCATGGTTTTTTGCATTGCGTGTTATAGCTGGTAATCGGCGCCCTCACCTGAGGCATTCCGTGTGCGGGAGGGAGGGGCACTGTGGAGGGGAAGGCGGACGGGGGCGTTAGTGCTTCTGATTTTGGCGAGGAGAAACTGCAACTTGAAGTTTAAAGTGCGATCTTTGATGTTTGTAGTTTGATCTTTGATCTTTGAACTCACTTGGGACTAGTGGAGACGGGCGGGTCGAGTGACGTCATCGTCGACGTCTCCCAGGAGTCATCCTCATTGTACAGGGACGGCGTGAGCGATTGCTGAAGATCAAAGATCAGACTACAGACTACAAAGATCAAAGATCAAAGATCAAACAGCACTCACGTCCTGGCAGCCGTTGCAGCCGACCCGGCAGAAGATGGCCTCGCCGGTGACCACGTACTCGTCGCCCGTGCGCAGGTGCCTGGAACGGTGTGCTCAAGGCGACATTTACTAATCTTTCGAATATCTCGACTTTTTTGCATTGCGTGAGCAATTTGGTAATCGTCGCCCTTACCGATCGCACGCGGCGCACTTGAAGCAGTCGACGTGGAAGACGTGGTGGGCGGCGCGCATTACTAGGTCCGCCGTGCCGAGATGCCGGGCGCACCTCGAGCATTTGGCCGTGAATAACCTGAGAGTACGGTAGGATGATTATCGATTGATTACGGTAGCCCCTTTTCTTGTCGGGACCACCCTTCCGTGATATTTTGCCTTCTTCCTCTGTGTCTTTACTCGCTCGGCCGCACTTCCTATTGACATCTCGGATGATTGCGTCTCTTTTATGCCGGGCCCCGTACGCCAAAACCTGGTTGGGTAACCGAAGAGGCGTACCGACTTCCGGAGCCATGGTCCCTACTGGATCCTGGTAGCCGACCCCAGGACCCTCCTTTGATCTCGGCCCCAATGCCCCCGAGAAACACACGCAATGCGTGTGTTATGATACACACACATTGCCGGGCAGACGACAGGTGTTCAATGAAGGAGGAGATCGGGGGCTAAGGAAAGACCAGAGCCGGGAAACCCCGGTCAGAACCGGGAATTAGAGAAAGTTCGAGGGGTGTTGGCAGAATCATGTGTCTTCTCGTGCAACTATTTGCACGATGGGATCTCATTCATTCACTGATCTCCCCTCGCCAATGTCTTAGATACCTTCCTTTAGATCCCCAATACTGTGTTTACACGGGCAAATACTGTAACTTGGCGCGCGCGGTTTTCACGCCGATCGGTGCGCGAAAACCCCGGCCCATTCCCAGGTGTGATAATCGTTATCAGGTCATCGGGCGCGTAATCATCGGACAAGGTTATCGCCACTAATCGAAAGTGTGACCTAATTGACTACCGTATCGAGAGCAAAGGGACGAGTAAGGAATGTGGGAGCGGAGGGAAAACTTGATTCACCCCCTTGTATGTTTACACTGACTGACTAATACGGGCGTGTTTTGGAACTGCGCCCACGTACTTTGAGGAGGAACTTCTTCAATAGGTAGCCAGCCCCCCCCCTGCTGAAAATGAAAATGGGACCAAAAAGTTCCAGTAAGAATGATAACTAATGATGAAGTGGACAACATGGTGTCATGTCTTACTTTTTACTTTGATCTAGGAACCAATGAACAAGCATATCTGGGCCTGCAATGAGCCAGCGGGCCCGGATCTCGGTTACCCCAAAAGAGGCGCTAATGTGCTCTTCTTTACCTCGTCGCCTGCCCTTCCTTCCTTTACATCCCCCTCCCTCTCCTTCCGTTCCTCACCCTCTCAAGTGAGTGAGCGATCATCACAGTTGTTCTTTCTCTACACTCACTTCCCGACACAATCGAGGCAACCCTTGAGTCGATTGGGAGGAAGGTCAGGACCGCTCTTGAGCACAAAAATTCCGAGGAATGGGTTGAGTTTCGCGCACTTCTCAAAAGGGAGGAGTGCCGTCGGACGTAATTCTGCTTGATTGTATCTAATTGATATATAATACCAAAATAGCACCAATTGAGCAACCTCTGAGATCATTTTGACAATCTGAATTCGCCCCCAAAGTACAGCAACAATCCTCAAAGAGAGTTGAGACGGGGCGAATCTGGTAATTCGATCACTTTCGTCGCCTCTTCTCACCCTCGCACCGGAAGAAACAATGGGATAGGAAGAGGGAGTAAGATGAAGAGGTGGTGGTGGTGGTGGTAGGAAAACTAAATCCCCCCCCCTAGCCCCTATAATATAGGCGACCTTTCTTTATCTTCTGAAGTCTGGTCTAGTCTGTACAAACTAAAATGCGAAAGATCAAAGATCATCTGCTCACCTCTCGTAGTCTTCTCGGCAGTACGGTTGGCCGTTCCGCACAAAAGTCGTGCTCGATTCCGTCAGATATACGTGACATTGGGCGCACTGAAACGACTCTTGATTACCGTAATCAGTTCATTCGGGTCAGATAGCTGACTACCGTAACCAAATCAGTCGGGCCATCGACCCGATTCCTTCTGTTTTCGCCACTCGCAACACCTTACCACTGGTGGGGCCCACTTGATTAGCATTTTAGAGGATATTGGGCAGGTCAGAGAGCTCCTAGAGAGCAGGTGAAAATAAGAGGGCGCAGAGACAGATTCTAGAATATTCAAGTACCCCCGCGAGCGCATTTCACGCGATCACTTACCGTCCCCCTACCCTCGTCTATTCTTCATTATTTATTGCCAGATGGAACAGGGTGGGTGTCAATTGGCTCAGGACTGGGTCCAAGTTAGCGTTTGGTACCCTAAGGCATAAGATTAAGACCCCTAAGGTTAAGGTCCCCAAGTTGGGCGGCGAGCGCTCGGTAACAGTATCTTCTCAGAGCGATCACAATACACGCGCGCGCGCACCTTTACCCAAACTGAGGAATCGCCCCGCACTCTCTTCCCTTCACGCAGTCTCTCGTCGGTTAGAGCAGCCGAGAGAGCAGGCGGAATGGAGAGAGTCAGACAGAGACTCAGAGACATCGCCCTAACGTGTCAATAGATACAGGATACCCCCGACGCGCGTATTCACCGATAGTATCCAAAAGAGAGGCGAAGAGAAAGTTCGATCCCCCACGATTCTTCTCTAACTCTCCCAATTCCCCATTGTCTCTCGCTTTCTCTAACTATCAAGAGAGAATCCACAGGTTGTGTCAGAAGGTCCCCGCTCGAGTTTGCTTCCCATTCTCATTTCTGCTGGGTAAACTCGGCCAGTTTATGCATGAAAAAGCCCTCATCGGGTGAAAGAGCTTCGGCTAATCAAAAGATGACTAGTACTGCTACTTGTGCGCACGAAATTTACTTCCACTTCATTGCAACTACAAGGTACATCAAGGAAGCTACCGTACCCAGACCAGAGCTACCGTAGAAACCCAACCGGGCACTTCTTCGATTTTCCACTCAACCCTTTTTTCACAGAGTATTCCCTCCTTCATTCTCATTCCCTACAGCCTAAACATTCAGAGCTGTTGTTGCCTGGGCCAAAAATATAAGAAGTTCCCTCCCCCCAACCGTACCTTCAAACAGCTCGCATGGTACTGCATGTCCGGATGCACGTGGAAGATGAACTGGTCCACAATGTCTGCAAAGTTGATCTTTGATCTTTGATCTCTGACCTCTGTCTTACCTCCTCCACAGCCGGCGCAGTTGCTGGCGCCGCCGGCGGTTGTCGGGCGCTCTGCAAAGATCAAAGATCAGATTCTGCCTTTTCGGTGCGAAATGCGGTAAATGACAGTAGCAGGTGGTCGAGTTTGCGCTAGATTTCGCTGACCCCTCATCCCTCCTAATAGACTGTGGCTTGTGAGGAGCGAAATAGCAGCTAGAGGGGATGTCTGACCGACGAGAGAGTGTGCGAAGTGAAGAGACCAAGCTAGAGCCGGGGATGCGTCAAGCCTAATAGGCAGTGAGCAGTCGTGGCCTGCGGGCACAACCGGGCGCTCTCTCACTTTCGCACACTCTCTCGTCGGTCAGAGTGACGAGAGAGCATGGAAAAAGGGGAGACGCAGACAGAGGCCGGGCGGAGGCGCGAACGCCGCCGCGCCAACTGCCACACAGAATCACTCACTTTTCGACGCTTCCTATCTATCCTCCGCCCGCCCTGCCGCTCCACCTTTCCCATGCTCTCTCGCCGGCCTCCGAAAGTCAAATCACAGTCGAAAATAAAGCCGCGCAACCGTGACTTACTAGGGCCCCCTGATTTCTCCTGGGGCCGCGAATAAGGACCCCGCCGACTCTCAATTGGTACCTCTACTACCTCCAAGTTACGACTTGGACGTCGAAATAGGCGGGTTCTTGGGGCGGATTTATGGTCTCAGAAGAAAGAAGATAGAAGGAAAAGTAAAGTTACAGCAGCGAAGTCGGGAGTTCGGTCCGAGAATTTCCTTGCTATTCCTCGGTCCATCCCTTGCTTGCCTGCCATTTGAATGCCTGCGCATGCATGACCGCACACGTGTAATCATTCTCCAGTATTAGCTCCACCTATCTTCCCCCCGCTCCTCTCCTCTCCTCTCCCTTGGCCCGGCATGACCTCCGAAGCCCCCTCGAGGTTACCCAATCCAGGCAACCCGATAGGATGATAGGGGGAGATTACAGAGGCGGATCAAGAGATGAGGCAATGATTTGGGAGGGCATAATGGGCAAGGGGAAGCCTGGGGGCGAGTTTGAATGATGCGTTTCAGCGGTTGTTCAAAAGAACAGTGGGTCGTGAAAGGTGTTCCGGCTGCGGTTTCGAGAACTTAAAGAAAACAGTAGAACAAGGTCTAAGGCACTAAGGCAGGGACTAGGTCACTTAAGCAGCCTAAGGCACTAAGACCGTTCCGAGAGTCTCCAGGCATTTCCGGGCCCGCCCATTATGGATTATCGTGGGAGCGACAATTCAAGGATTAGTGCCACCTTGCAATCAGCGAGACAGATTAAATCTACTCTCGCCCGGTCAATTGATGGCTATCAGATTGGGTGTGGGATAATTGTGCGCGGCCGCTCAGCCGGAATAAGTGACCGGTTATCAGCGAGGTGTCAGGACCGGGAAATCCCTCCCCGCGGATCGCGAGCCGGAAAGTAGAAACCTCAGAAATCACGAGGCACACTACTGAAAGATGCGCCGAGTCAATCTGGCAAAGTGCAGCATCTCGGAATAAAGAGAATAGCGTAAATGAGTCCGGAGAGGGGGCAGAAAGATAGAATAGCGAATAGATCCCTCATATAGATTCTCCCTATTCGTCGTGATCCCTAGTCATTTTGGCCGAGCGATAGAGGGCGAGAAATGGAGAGACCGATAGAGTAGCATTCCCTCGATGTGCGGAAGGAAGTCAAACATACATATGGGTGTGTGAATGAATGGATGAAAAGACGAAGAGAAGAGAGAGGATCAAAATCATTGGGGATTCGCGATAAATAATCGATTTGCGAGGAGGAGACGTGAATTATGAGAACTTTTGTTTCAGAAAAATAATAAACTAGCGCAGAAATCGAAGCAAAAATGAGTAAGAGGATGTGGAGGTGGGCGGGCCAAATCATAATCATGAAGTGTGAAGACTTGACTGAGCCAGCGGGCACTTTCCAAGTCGGGAAACTACTTCCCGGCCAGAGGGTAGGTTCACGAGTGGACCGTATTCTAGGTTGCCTTCCTCACAATAAGAATCAGAAGCCACTTATCGAAGCACACAAAGTCAGTGATTTCTAGCTCTTGGCTACGATCGAAAGATCATAAATGATGACTTTTGGAAAGGTAAAAGGTGTCAGATGAAATGAGTAACTCGTAATCATCTGGGGGCGGGCAGAGTACAGTGTTATGATGGTATATAGAAGATCATCGGGAGCACTGCTATGACGCGAATAATAATCAAAAGGCCACGGAGGCATTATCAGCCCCGCGCTGTCTCTAAGACCATCGTGAAAATAGCTCGCCAGCGCGTGAGGGGAATCCTCTACCGAAAGGGCTTAGCTTTTTTCGCTGATATTTAGGGTGATTGGGCATGATAAGGTGAGTAAAATGGCTTCCGGGACAGAAGACTAGCTGGTAATCGTATCGAATTTCGCAAATTCGCCCAAATCAAAGGCTACAGAAGGAATTCTTGCTCGCAAAATGTATGAAACAAGCAAAATCTACAAAACCTAAGCAATCTATCGGGATTGAAGTGGAAAAGACCAATACTAGAGTCGGTTTGACAGGAAGGAATCCGAAAAAAGGCGATAAGCTCGTGAAATATTGAAAAAAAAAGACTCACTCTCACTATTCGGTGAGGGCGGAGTGTTGATCAACGTCGACGCCAAATTCAAGTGTTCGTCCTCCTTCCGCTCCTTCCAGAACAGCGAAGATGACGAGGACGAGGAGGATTCTGACTCCTCCCCAGAAGATGACGAAGGTCTCGAGCCTGAGGGCGCGTACAGGGGCCGGCTCGCTGAGACCGCTGCCATCCGGTTGTTGCTGATCTTTGATCTTTGATCTCTGATCTCTCGGGCCAGAACGCGAAGCAGGGAACGAAGGGGCCTGACGACTTACTGCGTGAGTGTGGCTGGCTCGCTCGGGTGTGTATAGAATGGAAGGGAGGGGAGGGGAGGAGAGACGGAGGCGAGGGGCGGGGCCCCCTCGCTCTCCCCGCGCCCGGCATACGGTAGGGGAGATATGGGCGGAGATGGGGAGGAGGGATGTGGGCTGAGGCAATGATTTTGTTTAGTAGGGGTAGGAGGGAAGGGAGTCCGGGGGACTTGGCTTCTGGAATCCATCGATTTTCGTGGAGAAGCGAGGTGGCGGAACACATTTATCGGCGTACTCGATTATTCACCCGCGTTTCCGCTCAATTTCACGTCGTTGTCGTCTCCGTTTGCCCCTCTGACGATGAACGTCTTGTATGATGATTACGATGACGTCACTACCGTACCCGAGAACCGTACCCGGGTACGGTAAGTAGGTCACGGGAGCAGCGAATTAGGGGTACGGTAGCACCGCTGAAAACCGGTCGGCGCACATCCCGTTTGCTTCACTAAACATAGCACAGACAGCGCAATAACAGAGTCGGATGGGGACCGATGGTTGGAGGAAGGGAGAAGTTGTGTGGGTATTGTTTTTCGCCATTTACTATTGAAATATCGACGTTTGTGGTAAATGAGAAATTTTTCAAGTGACTTCAAAGTTTTGGTTGTTGTAAAGAGAGCAGAGAAGACATCTGAATCAATAATTGCAGTCACTCGCTAGCAAAGTGCGCCGAGTGAAACTCATTCGTGATTGAAGCTGGAAGTCGATTTTAGCGCCTTGGATTCACTTCCAAATTCAGGCCGACTAAATCCCGGCTGATTCCGGCATAAGTATCTGGTTGATCTGAGATCTACTCTCGACATGGGAGGCAACATGAGCTGGTACTCGACTCTCTTTTACATGTAATCTCTCGCCAGTCAGAGAACGCGAGAGACAAGGGGAAATGAAGAGAGTTCAGACAGGGTGGAATAGTTAGAGAAGGCTAGAGATCAGGGCGAATGAAGAGAGTTCAGACATTGGGGAATGGTTAGAGAAGGTGAGAGACCATGGGAAAATGAGAGAGTCTATGAAGTCAGAGAGGGCGAGAGAGTGTGGGAAATGAAGAGAGCGCGGGAACTGGAGAGCCTTGAGAGACCTTGTCTCCATGCGTATTCTCATGTTTCATTTTGTCCGATAGTGGGGCCTGTCCTTATTCCAACTCTCTCAATTTACTATCTCTGGTATTTTTTTCCCAGTGGGATCCCACTCTTTTCCCACTGGTCTCCTACCTCACTGCCCAGTGGGAAAAGATCAAAGGTGCCGATGGGAAACCAGTGGGAAACAGCTGGGAAACCACTGGGAACATTGACTTCCCAGTGGGATCCCAGCCTATTTCCCACTGGTTTCCCATCGGCACCTTTGATCTTTTCCCACTGGGCAGTGAGATGGGAGACCAGTGGGAAAAAAATACCAGAGATAGTCTCTCGCCCACTCTGACCTTAGATGGAGAAGTAAGAGCCAAGTGACTTCGCCTCTCTCACTAATGTGATGATTGACTTGGTCACGACCAGTGTCGGGGAAGGGAGGGGAGAGAACTTCCATGGGACAGGAAAGGGAGGAGACGAATTGGGAAAGGTGCGTTTTGGGGGAAATCGGAGGCTACATCATTCGCCTTTTTCTTGGAAAACTTCATTCTGGGCTTCCTTTCCCGAAAGCCTTTCCCTTACTGTGGGGAAGAAGCAATTGGAAAAGCCGAGAGAGCGAGTCGAAAATTAATTAGTCTTAATAATTAGCTAAAATAGCGGCAATCGACTCTCGCGAGAGTCGCTTCTCCATATGGCGAGCAGATTCGCAGGCATGGATTGGAAAGAAGAAAGAAGGAAGTAAAGGGAGGAGGAGAGATCAAAGATCAAGAATGGGAAATGTCAAGGTGCTTCCACGAGCCAACCATGCAAGACAACCACGCTTACAATTAGAGGGTCCTTCAGAAGATTAAGAAGTGGTTATCACAATGTGGATTCAAATTCAGGGAAATCGACTTCTAATTCAGTGATACAAATTCGCCTTGAGAAGAATGCGACTCTGAAAATATGAATCAGATCCAGATTACATCAGTTTCACTCCTATTTTCGGTCTAAAAGACGACCGGAAATGGCTCGGAAGCAACACAAAATCTGCCGATTCCTTGCATCACGGAGGGAATATCTATCGCAAATGATATTTTTAATCAGCAAAGATGATAGGAATTAATTCAACAGCCTTTTTCGGCATACAAGGCATTGCTGAAACTCAATTCATTGCGAGCGCGAGAAACATCAAAACTTGCAAACCACAGAGAAATTAGAAACTAGATACGAAATGTAGGGTAGGATACGGAACGAGCTAACAATCAGGAATGCTAATTTCGCGCAACACAGCATTCTGACTCCCTTTGTTCTCTCCAGAAAAGGGTGAACAATGGGATTAAGATTTGAATTTTCCCGCCACACCGTATTCGAACTACAAATCGATATTAGAATATGAAATGATCCTGAAACTTATCCGCATTTCAACCGTTTAGAATGAGAATCGGTATAAGTTTCAGAAACTTTTCATATTTCAAGGTTGCAGTTTGACCACAACCCCTTTCTGTCGGTATAGAATGCTGTGGCAAATAGGACTCATTTCCAAGTGACAAACTTTTTGAATAAAGTAAAAATTCTACAGGAAAAATCGAATATGGCTATGAAAACAGGAAAAAAACGTTAATACAAGGCGGATTTCGCGCGCAAATCTGCACAGGAACGGCTCATCTGCCATTGAGAAACTCGGCAATCGGATGGATTGGCCGGAATTGAAGGAACCAATCAGGCAAAGAGTCGGCAAAGATCACTTCGCCGTTTTCGACACTAGAAGAAAAATGCTACATTCCTAAAAATATACATTTTTAGCTGTCATCGGCAATTCTAATTCGCGATTGAGCCCAATAAGCGATACTAGATCAGGAAAAAGTTGGAAATGCGGATATCGCGAGTAAATCTATGCAGAACGGCTCATCTGCGATTGAGAAACTTGGCAATCGGCTGAATTGGGCGGATTGGAGCATAACCAATCAGGCTAAGAGAGTCGGCTCAGATGCAGCCCGAGATCACGCCGCGCCGATTTATTCATCCAATTTCGCAATGGCCCCCGAAATGATGGTCTCTCTCGATAACGTGCGCTCTTTAGGCGGTCAGACAGAGCGAGAGAGCATGGGAAACGAAGAGACGGCAGGGGCTTCCGCTCCCGGCGGGATAAGGCAGGGGATAACAGGGGGGATAATACGGTGGATGAGGGAGGCGATTATCGATTGGGTGGGGCTTCCTAAGCTGTAGCCCAAGGCGCACAGGTGAGCAGAAAGAGGGAGAGCGCTTGGATAGTATAAAGTGTAGTATTGATTAATTATGAACAGTGAAAAATGTCACAGAAAGATACCCGATAAACAATAGCACAATTGGGGAAAGTGCATGTCCCAGTAACATGATTTGGGCTACTAGCGAGCTGCGCGTACTGAAGCAAATAACAAAACATTATGCCATCCATCCCTGAATACATAGCACTTGCTCCTCACATTTCGTTGAATATCTCGGAACTGATAGCTAGCAGCTCAACGTTGACGCCAGAGGGCAGATTCGCTTGCGGCCAGCCAGGAAGTGATGGGCGATCGAATCCAAGTGCCAGTCGACCCTCTCCTCATCGCACGCTCTCTCGTCGAGTAGTGTCGAGAAGCAATGAGACTCTACGCGAGGCAGCGCTCACACCGAACGAGACGCACTGGAGGGTGCGAACCGGAGTATGGGGGGGGGGGGGGGGGGGGGAGTTGGATACGCGAAGAATGCGAGAAACCAGGGCGTGTATCACATACACAGTGCCTTGAGGAAATGAGTACAGGTTAGCAGGTTTTCTGGAGTCAAAAGATTGGTCATAAAAACGAAGGCATTCGAGAGGTGTGAAAAATATGGGAATGGATGGAGAGAGGAGATTCCGAAAGTGGGATGAAGATCAATCAAACTTGGAAGTCGGTGCGCGGTAAAATTCGAAAGAGGAGTCATGAAGAAACGCGTTGAGTTTCAAAGTATTCATTAAGTCAAGGAAGCTGTTATCAAATTGGTTTTTTTTTTGGTTAACTTTTAATAACCAAACAATAAAATTGGCAGATCGACCGTTAAAATACTTACGAAACACCAGAGCGTCAGCTGCGGGAAACGCCAGAAGTACCTCAAAATATTGTATTTATTTATTTTTAATTATTAATTTATGATTATCGTTTAATACCTCCAACGAGGTGGCGAGAGTGTGCGAGAGCAGAGCGGGGGAGTGATTGAGGAGCTAAAATATTTTGAAAATTATTGAACTTTGATCTTTGATCTCTGTCTTTCTGGACCTAATGCAAAACGAAGACAATGCTTTCGAAAATAGTTGCACCTGATCGGTGTTTACGCAATAAACCCGCAGAAACAACCATGTTTTGACATCGCTCAATGATCTCTCTCATTTTCTCATGCTCTCTCGCATCTCTGACTGATTTTGGAGATTGCTCTTTCCATGTGTGCTGAAATACCACGAGATGTTTATTGCTAGACAGTCTGGGAACACCATCATAATAATTGCAACAATATTGTTTAAAATATTCTTTCCGAAAACCGAGACTATTCGATGCCGATAATTTAAGATCACCTTGACAATGGTGACTCGATCGAGATGGGCGTCATTTGGCACGCAGTACGCGTGCCCGGAATACGGCCGGGAAGATGTCGTCATCTTAGAAGCTGGAATTTCAGGTCACAATAACTTTTCGGGAGAAGATAAATGTCGATGATGGATACGCAGAGAAAATAAAAACAGTATGCGAACTCGCGCTATCGAGCCCACGATACTTAGGCTGGACTACGGTATCGTCGATACTCGGTAGTGACCAGACTAGCAGGGACAAGCTTAGCACGAGTGTGATCGCTGTCTGATTGAATGAGGTGTACGGTAGATGATACTCGGTACGGTGTGGTTGCTCAGTGAAGTAACAATAATAGTTTATTATTACAGAACAAGGGGATTGGGATGGAATGAGGGAAGGGGACAGGGCGAGGGGAATGATGTGAGATCCGCGAGGGATACTGAAGTGAGGTCGTGTTGATACCCGTGAAGGGTATTGGAGTGATTGAGGTGATACTGGAAAGACTGAGATCCTGGGGATCTATTGATGGCTTGTGAAGGCCTGCACAGTGAGAATGACTCGTTAGTGAAACGAGGAGAGGTTCAGTGTGACTCTGATGATTGGAGGGAGGGAGACCCCTTTTATAGGGTGGAGGATGAGTATGTAAATTGAGGATGAGCTGGTCTCATCGAGGGAAAGTGAGGAGACGCAGACATGCTAATTGAATTAGCAGACGTGGTAATTGGAAAGATTGGGTGAGACCA
>LS485097.1:155395-170977 GCA_900490705.1 Pristionchus arcanus
GCACTGTCGGATCGGCGTAAAACTTCTTCAGAATATCGAGCAAGAGCTATTTATCAAATCTTAACAACAACTAAGCGCCGCTAGAACCAAGGCGACGCAGTGCATATAAGTTTGCGATCGAAATTTGGACCCGTCTGCAAGTTTTAGAACGAAATAGCGGATTTATCGATCGAAGGAGCCCATTGATTTGCGTCCTTTTTGGCGAGGAATTAAATTACGACTCATAGTTAACCTCGGAAATCTCAAAACTCGCGGGCAACGAGGTAAATATATAAATATCAAACAAAATGTTCACAGGCCAGCACAAGTTTCAACAAAAAAGTGAATTTTAAGGTCGAAGGGGACCATTGATTTTCGTCATTTTTGGCATGTAAGCTCATCAAGGTGCATATTTAGCTCAGGAAACGTCAAAACCCGCGGGCAACGAGGATAAAGTATAAATAACGAACGAAATGTGGACAGGACCGCGCGTGTTTCAACGAGAAAATGCTTTTTAAGGTCGAAGGGGACCATTGATTTTCGTCATTTTTAGCATGTAAGCTCATCAAGGTGCATATTTAGCTCAGGAAACGTCAAAACCCGCGGGCAACGAGGATAAAGTATTAATAACGAACGAAAAGTGCGAGTGCAGCTAGCCGAAAATCTAAAAATCGGCCATATCGCGCGTTGGAGCTTGTTAAACTGCGGCATTTTTGGCCTAGAGGTTGTCCGTATGGCGTACCTAGCGCTGATAACGTCAAAACTCATAAAATTTCAGGTTAAAGAATGAATAATGGCCGCAAAAATAAAAAGATAAAGATTGCGGGGATTAGTCTTTAACCCGGCTCCCGGAAATTCAGTCAAATGATTTGAGGCTCCGGATTCTCACACTATTTTACGGCTTTCATTTTCCGGCTCCCATGATGGTGGTCCCTAGAATAATTATTAGATTTTTTTATTTTTTATTTAGAATGAGCCATTGATATGATAACGTCTCGCTGCTTTCTCCTCAGTCAGAGAAATTGTAAACCGAGTAGAGGCCCACTAAATGATACCCTAACACTGTCCAGCAACGGCTGTGGGACGGTGAACGAGGCATCCGAAGTGCTGCCAGGCCGCAGTAGAACAATCTGAACATAAATTTTTTCCATGAACCTACGAAACACCAATACATCAACAAATAATCAATAAAAATGATGTTGATTAGCTTTCGAATAGGTCTGCCAGGTTGAAGTGCCCGTCTCTTCATTACGTGTGCTCACTTGTTGCCTCATACTTTCAACAATGAAGCGGAGTGACGAGAGAGTACGCGAAATGAAGAGACCAATCGTCCACTCTGACATTCCTACCTTACCTTTTGCTGGGTCCAAGACCCCCCTGCGAACTGCCGCAGGGTTAGCGTGATATTCGCATCGCAGCTCCAGTGAGGGGACTGAAGCAATAGTGTGAAACATGGCTGTTCAGAAATTTAACGCACTTCTCATTTCGCAATGCTCTCTCGCTCTTTCTGACCGGCGAGAGAACATGTGAAATGAGGAGTGCGTTAAATTTGTGAACAGTCTTATTGTTAGTGTGAATTTATCTCTGAAGTGGTGCTGGCAAATGAAGAAAACCCTCTCTCGATTCGACCGATGAGAGTACGCGAAATTAGAGCGCGATCGCTTCATTTGCCATGCCTAATCTTCGGTTTGGTTGTCGGATACTTTTTGGTAAATGTGTTCAAACGGATGGGTATCAAAACGAACTTGCTAAAATGGTGTTAAAAAATTTTTTCACACTCACCTCGCTGTCGAAATTGCACTCAATCGTGAGCTCGAGGTCGTCTCCACCCGTTCCTGGCCTCCTCACTGGAGGCAAATAGGAGGGCATCTGAGGCAGATCAGTTTTCGGCCGACTCCTTTTCGCCTCGATTCTCCTAAAATAGATAAAATGGAATAAAATAAAATAGAATAAAATAAAATAAAAAATAAAATATAAAAATAAAATAAAATAAAATAGATAGTTTTGTTTCGTTAAAGGAGGCGTATCATGAAAAATTAGTTGATGTTTTTGAGAACATGATCCGATTGGAATCTAGAACGATATTAGAATCCCGAAGTTTGAAAGTCGTACATCCATTTTAAACCGAGTTATAAGCATTTGGCTGCGTTCCAAATGACCCTGAAGATCCGGCAACGAGCGAGATAGTATGCAAAATGAGGAGAGCGCGCCCTCTCATTCCTCACTTTGCATAGTCGCCCGCGCGGTTCGTGATACACCTCCTTTAACGTTCTTCCAACGCGCAGAACACGATAACTACACTTATTCTTTATCAAAAATATGATTTTATTACCAGTTCATTCCTGCGCCTGCGAAAGTGGGCGAGTATTCCGGAGCAAATGAATTTGAAGGTACATTGAGCTCCCAGTTGAAAACGAACGGTAGAGGATTGGCCATCTTAAAGTGGTGTGATATATTTACATGATACTGAAAGTGATATATTTCTTCTGATAGCAAAAAAGCAAAATTTCAAGTGGCGAAGGTCCTAAAATCGGGCGCATCCAGTCAGAGCCTCTGATTCAGAGGATTTCGATCACGGAGTGTGAGCGTTGCCAGTGGGGGGTAGAGAGATGGAAATGAAGACAACCTTCTCCACATTCTCTAGACACGAGAGCGTTCCCAGTGGTTGTGTCGTTTTGACTGCCAATAATTTTTTGTTGAACTTCTCGATTCATAATTTTTTTTTGCAGTTGTGTCTGTAGATGATTTGCATTATCATTGACGATTTGATGACTATCAATGAATGCATTTATCCAAACACTAAAGGAAAACGCAATGGCATCGAATAAACATGATGAAAAATTCTCAGTGGGGGAGCAATGATTGAAATTGTGAACAGATATGTAATGTGGGGGGAAATGGTTCAATCACGGTTGAGGCGGTTGCTGGGGCTGCACGGGTTGGACCGGCGGGGGTGCTTGATGAGGATTGGGCGGTTGCTGCTGGGCCTGAACTTGCTGCTGCTGCAGCATCATCATTTGTTGTTGATGCATACGCTGTTGTTGATACATTTGTTGTTGCTGATACATTTGTTGTTGCCGAGCTCCAGCCTGCTGAGCTGCAGCATTTGCAGCAGCCTGCTGGGCTGCAGCCGATTGTCGCCCCCTATCGGCTGCAGCGCCTTTCGCCTTCTTGGAGGGAGGCGGGGCATTGAGGTCATGGGCGAGAAGTCGATCGCACAGTGCGGCCTTCAGAGAATCCGAGTAGTGCAGGTAGGCAGGGGACAGCTGTAAATCGGAAATTTTTTCATTTTTCAAAAAAATAACCATTCTCCTAATATATTTTTGTCCAATGTTTGCTTTTGTGATTATTTTGCTTCTCTCCCGTAGTGTACGCTAAACGCAATATCGAGAAAGGTAATAGCACTTTATAATAGTGCCGAAATAGCGATTTTTCTCAAGCCTTGTTCTTTTCCTTCAACAACATCAGTGCGAAATCAGTGCGCTCAAGCTGGAAACAAAAGCGCAAAAAGCGAACGTACCCTGATATCATTCAGCTCAGTGATGTTCTTGAACGAAAAGCACATGTCCTTAAAATTTCGAAAATTCATCATCCAGAACAGTGCTGTGAGAAATTTTTCCGTACTCCTTATCCCGTGATGCTATCTCATCGGTCGCGTATCACTGATCCAGAAGCAACCCCGTACTCTAACCCCTCTTCAGTACTGCCGTATCTGGCTACCGTATCCTATCGTTACAGTAATCTATCAATACCGTAATCTCACCCTTAGCAATGGGAGTCGATGGCGATCCGCGTACTGTAGCTTCGTCTCGAGGGCAATGGTCTTGGACCGAATAAGGTATTGCTCCGCGCGATCCATTGCTGACTGAAACCGTGAAATTTCTTTGTATAATCTTGTGAGAATCAAGTAGCACCATTCGCAAAAATATTGTAAAAAGATTGTCTTATTTCTAGATACGACTGGCATCGGAATGAGTACAGTTTCTGTTTATCGCCTACCTTCACTTCGAATCTGTCAGCCAGCATGATAATGTGACCCACGTTGCGAGCTGCAAACCAGGACATGATTATTTGTAAATGAATTTAATTATAAATTAAATAAGTTGTAAAAACAATCCAACCATTGATCTCCATGTGCGGAGGGTAGATCACTCGGAGTAGGTCGAGGAATTCCTGAATAGGGCTCTTATCATTTTATCTTTTCAGAAAAAAATAAGAGAGATAGGAAAAATTAATATTTTGGACATTTAAGCCTACCGCATGTCTAACGTCTCCCAGCGGCACTTCTTCCTCTTGGGCCTCTTTGATGCTGTGGAAAAAGTAGGGGGAGGAAAGAGAAGAGGAAAAAATCGAGTGGAAAAAGTCAAGGGGAGGAAATCGGAAATTTGAATTCCCGCATTTTTCGTTATTTCAAAATATCTCGGTTCCTACTGATGCTAGCCACTTGAAACTTAGTTTATAGGGTTTTAAGGTGTCGGAAAACACCTACTTAAATTTTTGAGTCGCTAGCTCTACGGAGAAGCGAGATACTGAAAAGCGCGCGAATTCAAAATTTTGAATTCCTCCTTTTCCTCCTCTTGACTTTTTCCACCCGAGGAGGAAATATCCCCTGACTTTTTCCGCAGCATAAATTGCTTGAAGAACATGGCTTCGAAAACGGGAGAATGAATGGCGAGGTACTGGAAAATATTACTACTCGTACGAAGCTGAAATCGTATTGCAAACGCGCGGTGAGTTTTGGAATCCGTAACATTCGTGTCAATTTAAAAATATGATAATCGTCACTCACATTCTTCGACACGTGCAGTCGCTGTCCCTCTACGATAATGGCAACATCAGTCTTGCAATCTGGAGCAGCGAAGTCGGGAAGAGGTTCGATACTGGAAAATTAAAAATTAATTGATCCGATTCAGCTGCCAAATAGCCAAACCATAAAGTAATTTTTGTGATTCACAACTGTACCTGATTCCAGACTGTCGCTCCACGACGATTTTAAATTCCACGCTGAGCTTGTCGATCGCCGGGTAGTAGTACAAAGCCTTACAATGAATAGTTGCCTTATTTTGAAGATGAATAATTAGTTTTTTTTTTTACCTCACGCGAACCACTGTTATCAGATTCATGCCACTACATATGTTGACAACTGATTGGTAATGAAAATAGGTCACTGAGATTCTCACCTTATCGAGAACTTCTTTGGGTATAGTGAGGAAAGCATCTGAAGGGCTGTCCGGCTGGAGCAGGACTATCTGAACATCCGTACTGATTTGACAATTAGCTTGAATAAATTAGTAGTGATCTCCCACAGGACGCAAGAGCATTGATTAACGAGGTAACTTTACTTTTCTTCTTCTTTTTATCTCATGATTTTATTCTTTAAAAAAATATTTTTTAAACGCACCTTTTGGATACACCACGGCGTGTCTCCTCTTATTAATCCCGGTGGTTGTAGGGTCAGCGTGATATTCGCATCACAGCTCCAGTGAGGGGACTGAATCAACGAAATTGGTACTTTTTTGTATTACGGCCTCAACCCAGAAAAAAATGGTGTGCGATCCTACTTGGGTCCATGCAAATTTCCAAATTGCGGCCAACTTGGAGATTTGCTTGGGTCCAACTAGGAATTCTGCATGGACCCAACTTGGGAGTGAGAGACGGTAGGTAGCCCACTCCTTTTATTGATTGATATCATAGATCGTATGAGAAACAGTATTCTCATACAGTAACCAACAGCCCTGCACGGTCAAACCAGCAACTAGTTGCATAGTTGAGCAGGGTTATTTATCGAAGTTTGATGGCATACCTCGCTGTCGAAATTGCACTCGGGCGTGAACTCAAGGTCGCCCACGTCGGGCAGTCCTCCCATTCCTCCTCGTAGCATGGGTCCTGTGCTGGAGTCGTTGATTTGACGTGAGCTTTTCGCCAGGATCCTCCTGTAATAATGTCAGGTTTCATGCTTCAACAGTGATAAAATAAATAATCATACAAACAATAACAAACCACTTAATTCCAGCGACGACGAAACAGGGTGAGTATATTGGTCGAAAATTGCTGGACTTCACATCGATGTCCCAGGTGAAGACGGAGGGTTGAGGATCTGTCATCTATAATTTTCGTACTTCTGAAAACGAAAAAATAATAATTTTAAAATCCCAAGAGCGTTTGGGGAAGCGAATTACGCAATCACACAATCAGAAATGAGGCGAGACTTTCATCAAAAGTTCAACTAGCTAGGGAAAGGCGCAACAAGCGTCAGCAGGCACGATTTCAAATGTGAATGGGAAATTTGAATGTGGACGCGACTGAAGTCGACTAGCAATGAATGAAGGAGCATTCCTCCTGGCTGTCTATCGGTTATAGGGTGCGTCTTGTCAAAATCCAACAAATACAGCGTCCTTTTGAATAATTAGCACACGGTAAAGTAGGTTCGAAGAAGAGATTCCGTACATTACTCTCTTCCAATTTACCGTTTCCTTCTTTCTTGATCCTCCTACGAGATAGTATGCGATCGTATGATCATAAGATAGAACATGAAGAAGTAATGTTGCAAAAACGGCAAAATGCTTACAACACCCAGGATTCCCAAGCCGTCTCCGATCCAAGTACTAACTGGGCCCACCGTTGCTTAACTTGACAGATCGGACGGGATGTCGTGTTCTCAACGGGGTATGGTCGTAAGCGAGAGTGGTGGGGGTAATAATCGGTGAGTATTCAGAGGAGAGAAGCCCGGGCGTGCAGGCGCGAGATGGCTGGGCAGGAATGGTATTTCGAGCATAACTCGCGAACGCTTCAGTGGAAGTGCTATTTTCTTTCTCTGGTTAAGTTCGTCTATCACCTCGCATTCATTCTGCAAAATCAAAGCGTCCGTGAACAATCTACGACAAAGATAAAATTAGTGAGGGAAAAGGGATGATTGACGAATTTATTCTGCACATGCTCGATGCTGATCGAATTCTGCCAAGACCTCTCCTTCAACTGCATTCAGGAGCTACACACACTCAAGGTATTTCATGGTTTCACTTGTTTATTATTTTGGATAATATCACTATTTCTAATTGATCATTACAGCTCACACCTCAATACTCCTAATTCTCCTTTTCACTGCGTACTGCCATCTGTGATCGTCTCCTTACTCACGCTGCCAATCCTCCTCCTCCCGAACTGCCTACTAGGGTTGGCTAAACGATATTCTAAACGTGGCAGGTTTAGCTCCCCCTACGCTCTATGCCACGGAGATCGGAAGAACTCTCTTCATTTCGCATGCTCTCTCGCTCGCAACTAGGGAAGAGCAGTGGAGAGGGAGCTAAACCAGCCACGTTTAGAGTATCGTTTAGCCAACCCTACTGCCTACGTGACCAACGGCCCATGCAGTAGGAAATGCCCGAAGTGAATTGATTTTAAAAAGCAATAAAAATGATTATGTCGATATATTGCAATATACCGTCACATGTGAGCCTCCCACGCGGTCCCTTCCTCTACCTATGCCAGATGCTTATCGAGTTCCGCAATAAGAATGTCAATTCATTCAGCATTTTCAGTAAGTTTAAAGGAGGATATACATCAATCCCTGCTCAATTATAATAAGCGAACGGCGTGCGCCGAGTTGCATGTGCCGTCTCTTCATTGCTCTTCTCTCTCTCGCTCGTTGCCTGCACGATCAGGGTCAATTGGAACATAGCCAATCGTTCATATCTCAGTTCAAACGAAATGTCAAAACATGGGAGTTTCGAAAGTGTGATCGTGTAACAGTGATCCATCATCTCATATCGAGAACTCACCAAGACAGATATTGATGCCAAAAGCACATTTGTGTGAAGAATACGTAACTTCGTCAATCTTCACCGGTTGGAGCAGGATCTTCTTTCTGAAAGATACTAGTGCACGGGTAGAATTCGATGGGCTGAATTTCATTCCCTGCCTTCACATCATCAGAAACTCTTTCTTTCAGAAGATTTTTTGTATCTTTCACCGCGATTTGGTTCATGTGAAGGTGCCAGATACCGTATTCCCATCCATGCCTCATTAATACTTTTTCGTTCATCTAATTGTGCATGGTACCGTTCCCGGATCAATATTTCTTTTACAGTACCCGTAACTGGATCTCTTGTATCGTACCCGATTAAATTCTGCTCTTTTGTTCATTTGGATATGCCTGGTACCGTACCCGTGTCCAGAGTACTGATACCGTAACCGTATCCTGAATCCTGGTACCGTACCCGTATCCAGAATCATGACATCGTTCTCGTATCCATAATCCTGGTTCCGTATTCGGAACCAGATCCTTGGTACTGTACTCGGAACTAGATCCTTGGTACCGTGACCGTATCTCGAACTCTGGTACCGTACTCGTATCCATATCCCTGGTAATGTACCCGTACCCAGATTCCTGGTACCGAACTCGAATCCATATCCCTGGTACCGTACTCGGAACCAGATCCTTGGTACCGAACTCGTATCCATATCCCTGGTACCGTACCCGTACCCAAATTCCTGGTACCGAACTCGTATCCCTATCCCTATCCCTGGTACCGAACTCGTATCCATATCTCTGGTACCGTACCCGTATCAAGATCCCTGGTACCGTACCCGTATCCCTCCAGGTACCGTACCCAGATTCCTGGTGCCGTACTCGTATCCATATCCCTGGTACCGTACCCGTATCAAGATCCGTGGTACCGTACCCGTATCAAGATCCGTGGTACCGTACCCGTATCAAGATCCCTTGCACCGTTTGGTCGACGACGCCCTTTGATTCTTTGATCTGTGTGCGTGACTCGCGAGAGGATTACTCTCTCCCTCCCCTCGCACTCTCTCACTTTCACGTGCTCTCTCGCTTCCGCCCGTCTCGTGTCTCCCGTACTGATCTACCAATCGATTGTGTCTCTTCCCTTCTCGTCTTGATTCAGTCTTACTTCCATCGTCCTTCTTGTTTGCGTGTCTTTCTCGCTGCTCTGATTTTCGCCCTTTTCGCGCTTGAAACGTGGTTGATACTTATTGAGCTTCTAAAACAGGATGCATTCATCGATTTGCTTGACGCACCCTTGTCCCTTATTGTTAGATTATGTTTCTATTTTTCCTACCCCTGCTTTCAAGTGCTCTTGAGTCCCGGATCCCATTATAATGTAATATTACAAGCTACAAATTGTGCTTGTTTTGACCTTTTTACGCGCATAACTTATTGTTAGTGGAGTGATGTATCCTGCAGCTTGCCGCTGGTATTTTGCTTGTAAACGTTTGCGTTGGCCCCGCTTTGACTCGCCGCTGGTATTGCGTCACTCGGGCGAGCATTAGTATGAGTGCGCTCATTGCTTTTCATTTTTCCTGCGGTTAGCAAGCACGCTGCGAAATTCATGTCCAGCTAAAATTGTCATTGGCAAGCCGTAACAGGATGGGATCTAGGGTTTAGTCACGTCAGGAAAGCGTTGATTGGTGTCCCCACGCGAGGCTTCTCGAATTATGTCGTTTAGGTCCGAATATCGAGCGAGCTAATGCGTTTAGCGCCGTTGATTCTCATGTTGGCGAAAATGCAGCTTCGAGCTAGCACGCTCGCTTCTTTTTCGCAAATTTGCTGATTGGGCGCTCCTCGCGATTCCGTTGACTGAGGGGCTGCTCGTGATGCCTTAATTTCTTCGCTCCTATTTGTTCCGCATCTTTTCCGTCTAACTAGACGTCTAATATTGGCGCTTCCGTTGATTTGTGGCATAATGAAAAAAATTTCCAAATGTTTCCTTCTGGTTTCACTGACTAATCGTTCATTCTTTCGCAGGTATCGTAAGATGTCATGCCCTCCTGCGAGACGACGGACAAGCCGCCCTTCCCTTGCTAAAAGGTTCGTTTAGACCAAACCCCTCCCCTTCCCTCCTTCACTTACTCTTTTTCATCTTCCTTAGTAGCTCTAGATGTCTTACTTGGTCATTTCGTGCTCGGTTAGCCGCCTTGCACGTTATCGTGCTTGGATCGCCCTCCGTGGGAGGAACGCCCTTTAGAGTTTCCACTTTTCTTATGGGTCATTCCGAGAGTTCCATGGGGTGATTGAGTAGGACGGAAATTGCAAAAGGGAAGAGGGAAAGGAGTGAGTTGAGGAGATGTAGGGGCCCCCCGATAGTTGTCGATAAGATGAACGGCTTTTCCTTTTCATACCGGCGTCGGCGGCGGACGAGACGGACCGGTGCGAGGCGAGCGACCGACGACAGCGAGAGGGACGACGACTACGGAAGAAGATCTACGATGACGATGGTAAGTAGGCTACTCCCGGGCCCTGCTGCCCCCTGCAATGTTTATGGCGATGACGCTCGGTAGAGTAGCGCTTATTATTTTATTATATATTTTTTCTCTTGGTAGGCATCGATCGAGGCGACGGGAAAGCAAGCGACATCCGTCTCCACCGCTCCTCCTTTCCCTTCCTTCGATGAGGGCGTCTGATCGTGGAAAAGGCCCGTCTAAATAAGACCGAGAAGTAGGAATGAGAGGTAATACATTAAAAAAAGATTTACATTTATTATTTTCGTATATCGCAGGACTCACTCGATGCTGTGGGACACAAGCGACTTCCATCTTCCCTTCCTGGCCCTTCCGTCCCTTCCTTCAATGAGTGACTCCAACTGAAGAGGAGCCCACACGACAACCGGGTCACTCGGTAGGGATGGGAGGTACTGTATCAATTATTGATTTTTTTAAATATAAATTTTATTTTTTTCCAGTCTTTCCTCTCTTCGATGGGACACGAGCAACGTCTCTCTCCCCTTCCTCTCCCTTCCCTGCCTCTCTTCGATATGGAGGAGTCAATCGGTAGGAAGGACAGGTACTGGAAATAGTAGCTCTTTGTTTATAAACATGAATGTAATTTGTTTCTCTGCAGTCCTCACTCGACGCAATGGGACACAAGCGACTTCCATCTTCCCTTCCTTCGATGAGGGCCTAAATGAAGAGGAGCCCACGCGACAAACGGGTTACTCAGTATGTATAGGAGGTGCTGTACCAATTATTGATTTATATTAGTTTTAAATTTTCTCTATTCCAGTCTTCCCTCGATGCGATGGGACAAGAGCGACTTCCCTCTTCCCTTCCTCGTCTTTCTCCTTCTTCCCCGACAAGGAATTCCCCTCACGGATCTACTCAGAAGGTTCGAGGGACAATTAAAAGTGAAATAGCTCCAAGTATTCAAAATTTGAAAAAAATTCTCGCGTACAAAATAGGCCAGACTTTTGCGAACTTTGTGCGTCTCGCTGTTTCGACGCGTAGTGAAAGCGAATGAAATAATTGCTGCGTTGATTTTAATCTTATTCCATGAGTTTTCTTGAAAATAGCGGCTGAATATCGTCCTAAAAGATGCTTGGTGAATTGTTGTTTCGACGCCAACTACACTAAAAATAATGCGTTGTTTGTTTAGCTACTGCGCCGACTCGAACCGGGACGCGTTGGGCGACAAGTCCTGCCACTGCTTGCACCTCGTGAGTGGGCCTGGCTCGTGCTGCGCCGCGCACCTCGGTGAGCTCGACGATTGTGTTGAATGTGTGGTGAGGTCGACGTTTCTCAGATGCCGTCACTGGTGGTGCTCATTATCGGCATTCTGCTGCTGATCGGGCTGGCGATCGCTGCAGTGCCGGTGGCCTTCATTCTCATCTCGAATGCTGGCCAGACAGCGGAACTCAAGGAAGCAGGAGGAGAGGCGATCCCCGGCGGGCGCACTCTTCCATGTGAGTACGGTAGGGACACTCGAGGCGATCGAGGACTAACTTTCTTACAATAATAATGCAGTGCTATCGATAAATGACTTTATTTTCAGCCCATCCGCGACGGCCTCTCGCATTGGCCCGGCTACGATGAGGATGCTGAGGACAAAGACAGCAAGAAGGGCGGCAAGGTAATGTGTGTGTGTGTGTGTTGCGGCGACTGGGAAAGGTCGTCTGTTGGAATTTCGACAGCATTAAAGCAATTGGTAAACGTCGCCCTTGCTGCAGGCACGCCCGATCCTGTCGACGGCGCTCTTCCCGCCCAACATCTCGCTCTGTCACGGCTTCGGCTTCGCGTGCACCTCTCAGCCGGTGAGTAGTGTTACGGTGGGGATTACGGTTTCACACTCGTATCGTACGCTCGGTGTTACCGTAACCTTGTAGTCCCTGGTCATCTCTACGTCGGCACGCTGCGACGGCAAGGCCGACTTCCCGGACGCATCGGACGAGGCCAACTGCAGAGGTAAAAGTTGGAAAAATCATGTGGACACTTTGAGCGCGTCAGCACCACCAGTGCGTCAACTAATCCGGTGTTTTCAGAATGCCAGACGGCGTGTACGACTGCCCGGACAAGGTCAACGAGACGACCTTCTGCTGTGAGTATGGTGTGGTTAGGAAACACCGCTCTGTCGAAATGTGAGCAGGACTTGGCAAAGTAGTAACAAGGGAACCGCAAAAGTAGGCCGCGATCAACGTTAAATTCGCTATTACCAATCGAAAGGTACTCCTTAGGGAAGCCCAAAATAACTCTAACATTATGTGATAATTGATTCCTAAGAACCGAAAATCTATAATCAATATTTGGGAGAAATTAGTCGAAAATTTGTTCTCTCCTCGCGCATGCTAGTGTACCCTTTGTGGAGAGCTCAGAACATGTGTCCTCTGGCTCAGCTGGTAAGGCGTCTACCTTGAGAACGCCATGCCGTTGGTTCAAAACCTTTTGCTGCTACTCTTTTGCAACTTTTTTTTGCTGTTTCAAAACTACTTTATTTTTCATCGTAGACGCTCCCAGTCTCGAATAATAAGTATTGGCGCTTTTTGAGTATGAAAAGTTTCGCGAACAATGCAGGAACGTATGTAACTATGCAATTGTCTTCTGAGCGCAGCTTAGTGGTCATATTGCAGCATAAATAACTATATAATAACTATTTTTTACGATGAAAAATAAAGTCATTTTAAAACTGCTAAAAATGTTGCAAAAGAGTAGTAGCAAAAGGTTTTGAACCAATGGCATGGCGTTCTCAAGGTAGACGCCTTACCAGCTGAGCCAAAGGACACGTGTTCTGAGCTCTCCACAAAGGGTACACTAGCATGCGCGAGGAGAGAACAAATTTTCGACAAATTTCTCCCAAATATTGATTATCGATTTTCGGTTCTTAGGAATCAATTATCACATAATGTTAGAGTTGTTTTGGGCTTCCCTAAGGAGTACCTTTCGATCGGTGATAGCGAATTTAACGTTGATCGCAGCCTACTTTTGCGGTTCCCTTGTAAACGTCGCCCTGCAGGCAAGAGGGAGGAGGAGTGCCCGAAGGACACGTCGATGTGCGACGGCTCGCTGCTTTGCCAGCCCCACGACGCGCTCTGCGACGGCGTCCAGGACTGCCGCAACGGTGACGACGAGCAGGGATTCAAGGAGTGCACCAAGGGAGCCAAGGTGAGAGGTGGGTGGTTCAGTGGGAAACGTCGCATGTCGAAATTTCGAGAGAACCAGTTAAAGTAGAAGGGTTGGAGTACGGTCGATGTTGGGATATTGATTGTTTCACCTGACATGTGAGGGGGGGGGAGATCCAGATCATTCTCGTCCTAATTATAAGAGAAGCTGGGTGTCCGTGTTTTTGGAGCCCAAAGGCGGTGATTCAATGCTTCACAAGAGTTTCTTGCTACCGAAGTCGCAAGAACCTTACTGATGTCTAATAATAGTCAGTATAATGTAACAGCCGATTTTGTCCCCGCCTTCGGGTTCGATCGTCTGGCAAGGTTCAGTGCTGCGCAGTTTGATCCCCATTTCACAAATTCATTTCACAAAAAGCGCGCGCGACATGTTTAGACGTGTTTACAATTTCGTGACCTCTCGACTTGTTAACAGTTTCGAGACCTGTTTACGTGACTTTCGCAATAGTGAAAAACGTGACATCTCTCCTTTATTGAGAAGTAATGATTTTATTTTGGTACATGCCGAGACGCTGTTTCGTTGTTGAATAGTAAGCGGTAGAATGTAATTCATTTGGTACTTGGTGAAACGATGTTACACCAGCGAACTATAGATTATCGATTGCAGTCAATTTCCTGTTTTTCCTGTAATATCGACTCACAATCGTTATAATAGAAAAATCGTGCAACATTCAAATGCATCATTGTATCCTGGAACGTGGAAAGTCGAGATCAAGTAATATAAAACAATTATTGTATCATTTTCGCAAAGGGAAGTATAGCCGGTCCCATGGCTACCTTCGACCTGTGGACTACCAGTACCTGTTGCCATGCTTCCCAAAACTCCTGGGGATAGAAGCGTAAACCTACTATGGAGGGGACTATGTCAAGCAAGCGCGAGAGAGACTAACTTGACTGCTGCCACTCCTCCCGCAAGGGGCGGAGTCTTGAGGGTGAGGAAAAGAGAGGTTTGGTAGAGGGGACGTGTGACAAGATGAAGACAGGGTATGACATCTCGATAATTTAGTATGCTATTACGTTATACTTATTGAAGCAGCTGAATTATTGTTTCGCGGTCGGAACTACTGTTATTTGGAACCTTCTCAATCATTTTTTCGTCACCATGTTCTAATCTCTCAATATTGGTCCCTTGTAAAAAGCCTTTTCGTTTTAAGGAAATATGTGACGGGATTCAATGGAATTTTAACCAGTATAAATTCTATGTTTTAAAGAGTCGATACATTCATTGTTTTTCCTGTCGAAATGTATTTTTTTACTATCAAACGAAAGCATTATCTGCTGTATTTCGTACATCTATTGTTTCCGATTGAATCTTTCCTGATTTTTTAAGCCTCCAGAATCGTTGTTTCTGCATAATGTAAAACCTTCTGGCTGTTCCCCTTGTACCCTTGAAACAAGTTCCACAAGCCATCAACTCTTATTCCTAAAAATCACTATCAGTCAGCTATCGTAAATAATGCTTTGATTTGAAGCATAATTACGATTGATCATTTTGCTCCTTCCAGGTTGCGACAGTCCCTCGAATGGGCCGCTCTCCCTCGTTTCTTCGTCTCTTCTGCCCACTGAGATCCGTTGTGTGGCCATCGTCAGAGAAGTCTGCCCGAGGAGGTCCGTGGGGAGTAAAAGTGAAAGAGATGAGGGAAAAAAGCCGTTTGTGCAGTTGTTTATTGTTGTTGAAATGTTACTATCTCTATTACTATCACTAGTATGTCCCTGGAAGATCCGTATAATTCCCTCGTTTTGTATTGTGCTTCCTTTCCGTGGTTTGATTTTTAGTTCTGTATTGTTACCATTTTTTCGTTGTTTATTTAGGACTAGGAAACCATTGTCCCAAACACTAATTTAAATCAACCACAACACTAGGAGGGACATTTTGTTCTGCCTTTTGGGGTGCCTACAGAATCCCCGTCTCTGACCGTGGTGTGGATTTAGTTTCTGCTCATTCCCATGGTGTGCCTACCGTATCCTCGTCCCCGTGGTGTGGTCTTGTTTTCTGCCCTTTCTCATGGTGCAACTACAGTATCCCCGTCTCGAGCTTCAGCGTGGTATTGGTTTTCTGCCCTTTCCTTTCCCATGGTGTGTCTACCGTAGCGCCGTCTCGGTTGAGTGGTTTTAGTTTTCTGCCCTTTCCCATAGTGTGCCTACTGTACCGCCGTCCCAGTGCTGTGGGTTTAGTTTTCTGCCCTTTCTTATGGTG
>LS485098.1:0-24421 GCA_900490705.1 Pristionchus arcanus
ATTTTTTATCATGCGTTAAAATGGTGCGCTTTTTGTTTGAAGATGCGCGGGGGGAGGCGAGCGAGAGAGCGGGAGGAGGGAGAGAGACACACGCAAATGAGGCTCCGCCCCCTTCCCTCTCGTCTCGCCTTTCCCTTCTTTTCCCCAGTGCGTTCGGCGCGTACTTCTCGAGCAGAGAAAAGATATCGACTGACGGTAAAAAAAACAAGATGTTATTGGATCCATGAGGGATAGTTTGAACATACTTTTGACTCCATAGTGTAAAATCGTCTACCTGCGTTGTGGCCCCTACTCATATAACACAACAGGTTCATACAACAGTACATCAATACAACAGAGCGAGCCCTTGAGATTTATGATATGATTTAATTTGTGTGTATATTCCCACCGATATAATCGCTGACGGTGCCAGGAATATCATCCGTCTTGACGTCCTTGTCGACGATGTGCACGTCATCCGGCTGGAGGCCAAAGGCCGTCTGGATCTCGTTCTCGTCCATGGTCCGAGAGATGAGCGTGACCTTGTTCTCTTGCTGAAATGGTGAACCAATGAAATCCCATTCTGTCATTTGTTGTTGTACCGACAATCATCAAAATATTCAAAGTGCTGCTGAAAGTGTTGTTGATTTTCCAGACATGTTTTGGAGGGCGCGTTTGTCTACGGGCAGGAAGACAAAGAAAACGAATGCTGTTACCTTGTCCCCATTTATCTGCTTCAGCGACACTCCCGCCTGCTTGACGTCGTCTTCGTAGCCACTAAAATCCAATTTAATTTTGTTATTTTGAGATCTAACGATTTCAAAAATACAAAAATAGGTGATAATCACGAAATCACCCACTCGTAATCCGTACTGCACGGCATGTAGTGCACGAGGTCCTCATTGGGCTGCTTGACGTCATTGAACTTTTGCATACTCCTACAATTACATCCGTTAATCAGAAATCCACTAACACCTACTCCATTTGGTGTATATTTTCAACTGTAACTGGATTCCGTTAAATTCCGGTTGCATTGCACTCAACGGTATTGACTTACGAGCTCTGTTTCGGAGCCTTTCCATCTCTCAGCATGACAATGTTGACAAGCTGGCTGATGCCCATGTCGAGTGGCATGGCTTCAGTGATGTAGGACGCGTCTGAGTAGGTGAGGAAACGGACCTGAAAAGAATTTTTTTTACAGCTTCTAGCAAATGGTTCCAAAAATCCATAATAAAATGTTGACCTTCTGTACGTTTCCTTCTTGTGCGAGGTTCGATAGCGTTTTTTGGACACTGTCTTTGACCTGAAAATAATGTTATTATCGTTTAGAATACCTATTTGTTTTTTTCGCACGCTTTCGCCTAACTGGTTGTGTAATTTCACAGTGAAGCTCTTTTCTTTACTTTTACTTTTGATCTCTTTGGAATCCCTTCGCAAATTCATAGTTTTTTTTTTTCAAAAATCGTCTCACTTCTTCCAAGTGCATACACTCATCATCTCCTGTGGCTCGTTTCCTTCTCGAATTCTTCGGTTCATCAATGTCTCCAACGTAGAGAGACACTGTGATGGATGGGGCTGCAAACAAATTGATATTTTTCATTGCATTTGAAAGATCTTATCTCATCACTTTTGCATGAATATCGCGTTAACTTTATGTATTTGTATTGTGCCTTTCTGAATATGAGACTGGTTGCCTAATAATCAATAACACTTTGGAACAGCGATTTTTCGATAACTTGAGATGTTATTTTCTTGAGTTCATTTTTTTGCTTTTTATTTCGCCTGTGAACCAACAGAGAGTCTGAGTCAGCACGCGCTACCAAACAAGGCTCCTGAATATTCTATATTTTGCATCTACCTTCAAAGATGATTTCCACTGCAATCTACTTCCTGTGTTTTGCACAAAGAATTCTTCGAGGTGTTATCAGTTGTAATCAGTTACACATCAGGTTCGTGTCAAGCCAAGCAAAGTTGCATTTGCCTTCAAACATATATTTCAGGAATTTTTTTTTCTGTATTTCACAGATGAATCCTCGCATACAACTTTTGTTTTGAGTTCAAGGTTCCCATACGCCTTCAAAGATGCTCCCTCTGCCTCCAACTGACTTTTGCGCACTCCTCTGATCTAACAGCCGAGCTGGTAATCACAGATCACATCATGTTTATCGGCTTCAATCGGCTTTGTTTCCTTTTGCATTTCACATTCCAGCGTAGGGTGCCATAAAGGAGGGGTCGTGGGGAGAGTTTCATAGGGGTTAGAGAGCGCTCAAAACAGGGAGACACACAATCCTGAACCGCTCCATTTCTTATCACCCTTTTCGTTACGCTTGCTCGTTTGATAAGCCGACTGGCGTCGTTGGAAAATGTGAGACAAGGTGCGGTTTTATCACTAGGAGAAGGGTTATTGTAACGAAACGCTCCTTGAAAATGACAGTGGACAGGCTGATTAGAGAATTACATCACTCGTCAGGTTTAATGAGGCACTGATTCAGAACATTCCATTACTAATGAGTAATAAAATAGACAGGTATTTTTAAAATCATGAATCACGTTTTAACGTGAATGTGAGAAATCAAACATTCAACAGGTAAGCCACAATGCTCATTTTGTAGCAGATTGCGCCTAAAAGATATTCCAGAACTGTTATTCAAGTCATAGGTGAAATCAAACAATCAAGCGTGTACGTAATCCAAATTTCAACATGATGCAGTAACATGCGCCCTTAGAAAATTGTTCACGTATCATCGCTTTTCTATTACTTTTCAACAATCAGGGATGAAGTCAAACATTCATGTGTGCAAGCCAATCAAAAATCACAAATTCTTGTGTTGTAGTAAGATGCGCCTAACTCGTTGTTCCTAAACTTCGCACCGGCGCCGGCTGGGTGCATTCCTGCTTGGATGACCGGAAATGCGGTCGGAGAAAGCTCGGCCAGTTTTTATGATGATGCAAAATCATTATCAGTGGCTTGGCGGCGCCAATAATGCGCCGGTGCGTCATACCCGGTGCAAGTCATGCTCTTTGTTGTGAGCAAGGATCACTGAGGAAAAGCGTAGTAAACGCATAATCAGAAATGCTTACAGAAGTATCGAAGTATGTGTTCCTACTATGACCAGCAATGACTGATTATTTCCAGAAAAAGTAGCATTAATTACTTTGCACGAAATTTAACCGAATGGGTATAATCGATTTCACTATCAAGATCAGCTAAGCATCTTTTGAGGTCCCAAGCACCCTCAAAGATCACTGCAAAACTGGCAAATAAAATGAAGAATTTAGATGACAAGCAATCAATGATACCAGATAACGATGAGAATGGGAACAGTGAGAAAGATCAAAAAGTACCAAGATGAAAAATCTAAGAAGTAGACTATTTTGCTAATCAATCGAACGAAATAAAAATAGTTGGACGTGTATGAAATGTTTTAGAGAATATATTTTTCCAACAAAGTATCGCACATAACTAGCAGAGACGACTAAAAAAATACAATTCATTTTCCTTCTGAGCAGCTACAGATCTCATGTTTGTTTTTCCCCAATTTTCGCGTTAAATAATGTTGTCTTTTTTCTATTTTTCGACAATTATTCCGCAGTTGTTAAAAAATTTACATACCCTTCTCCTGCTCATTGTTTAGCGATAGCACGACCGCCAACGTTACAGCAACGACAATGATCACTATCAAAGTGACGAAGAAGGCAATGTGCATGGGGCGAATGCCCTTGATCAGTTGGGGCATGGCTGGGAAGAGCCTGCAATTAGTTAATTTTGAACAATATTTTATAATATGCGTTTATATTTATAAAATTCTTTGTTAAGGCATTTGATTAGTTGGTCAAGACATCCTGGAAATAACTAACGAACATCATTTATTATCATTTGTATTTTTAAGAGAATCGAATGTGCGTTGGGCAAATGACTTACGTATCGAAAAGGATTTTGGTTAGGTATTTAACAAAGTTCTCGATAAACACAAATACCCTCAGAGGTCTATATTATTGTAGCGGATCCTCCACCGCCTCTGCTGGTGGCTATCCGTCCTCAGCGGATCCTCCCGACGACCTTGAACAACAATATTATTTTATTATTTTTTTTCAGGAAACTTCTTTTTTGCCGAACGAGAAGTAAATAGTGAACATAATTAATTGTACAAAAACATAATTGTATGAATTCCTCCGATTGGATAAGGCGGCATAAACGTAATCAAAGCAAATGAAAAAATAAGAAAATAAATATTCAAGTTAATGTGAAAGATGTCGAATGTGATGCAAAAGTGTACAGTGAAATCCATAATTAAAATTTACAACGAATAGCTAATCAATAATCCCGTGAGAAGTGCAGAAGGAATCAACAGGCTCTGATTGATTTCAATGGTGAAGGTACAGTACAGCAATAATTTTTTACAGTTGCATCAATAATCGTAATATGTGAAAAATAACAGAAATGGATAAGTGGCTTTATTCAGCCTGACTTATCCATGCTGGTATCAATGCTGCTGAAGGTGCCAAAAATTTAAACTATTTTTTTTAGTTGTGGAAATACATTATATATTAGAGAATCGAGTAGAATAGAGTTCATTATTTAATCAAGGATAGGATTGAATTCTTTGCTGAAGATCATATGAAATGCAACATAATTTTTTTTTAGAAATGGCTAACTAATCAAGAATCGATACTACACGAATAATAGCAGAAACGGGTAATTCACTGGTGGGTCGATTCAGCAAGAGTTCATAGATATTAGTTCTAAAGATGCATTGCTGCACAATGAACAATTTTATAGAAGTTTGTTAATAGACAATTGAAACTTTATGAAAAAGGGGTAAGACACTGGTGGCTTGATTCAGCCTGACTTCACGGGTATCAATGCTAAAGATTCGTTACAATCCAGCAAATTATATTTTCAGCAGTTAAATGATCAAAAATCGATTCAGCATGAATAATAGCAGAAACAGGTAAGCCAGTGGTGCCTAGTTTCATCAGGGTTGTAAGGGTATCAATGCTGAAGCCGTAATGTAATTGCGCATGAATTCGATACAGTAGCAAATCAATCAAGAATGAATAATATCAGAAACGGGTAAGACACTGGTGGCTCGATTCCTGACTTCACGGGTATCAATGCCGAAGGAGGATGACACATGCGGATTATCTGTTCTTAAGCGTGTGGAGCAACGCTAATGCAACGATAACAAGAGACGTGCGACGGGATTAGGCGAGTAATATGCTAGATTTCAAAGTATATTCAAATTTCATGTCAGAGATATTAGCAAATGCTAGTCGCCTTGATCTTGGAACGATCAGAACAGGTAAGCACTGGGGATGGCGTTTATTCAATCTCGATAAAAAATGATGAAAAAATAACTGAAATAATCAGTGCTCAAAGATTTAGCCATAACATGTATGGTTTACTGTTTTTATCGTCGTCGGTTGAACATGATTAGTCAAGCCCAATTATCTTCCTCAGTACCGGAACGGAAGCGGTTGGAACAATATTGTGTAAGGTTTTCCGGATGACGCGTTTCGAGGCGCGGTCAGATCGATCGATTGACGCTCCCAGGTAAAGAGGGCTGATAGCGAGTAACTAAGCCGGCTTAAGCCAAGAGCAGGAACTACAATGAAGTGCGGTCCGTGGGACAGGGGGTTCAATATGTTTCATCCACTGTACTTATCTCGGACTCAGATGATATGAAAGTTATAAAGAACAGGAAATAATATCGAGTGTTTTGTTTTGTTTTGTTTTTCTAAACTGCGAATGAAGTGCGATGCGTGAGCACGGGATTAACTATGCTCTGAATTGGTTAGTGAATATCTGAAGCAGAACGAACATTTTCAGATTCAAATTTTGAATCATGAGTCATTCAAATTTTCATAGATTTCTGTGGCTAAAGCTCAGTGCTTTTCTGTTGCGGGTGAAACACATAGCAAGATCTACATGAGATGAGTAAATTGTATCATTCATTTGTGAGAAAGATCTACAAAATCAGTAAAGTTAATCCACTGGCTGACGTAATTTCGAAATATGGAACAAAACATGAACACGTTAAAAAAACTGACGTCAAAGTAGGGGTTACGTGTGTTTCTCTATGTTTCTCACTTTTTGCCTCTTCTTACGCAAATATCAGGTTGTTGCAATATCATCTTAGTCACAAACGTGCGATTCCCTCTCGGTCCCTCGATTCGATTCCACATGATAGTGAGAAGGGGGAAACGCCCAACACAATGTCTTCCTTCTAACATCGTCACAATCGTTATCAAAGCATTTTGCTACGCGCGTATACACACGCACATGTGAATTATGGTCCGACACGGGAAACATGAAACGATTTGAGGCTCTAGTTTAGCTCTGCAGAAACCGAATGAGTAATCAGATAGGAATCTGGAAACAAGGAAGGCTCTAACACCTTTAGAAACAGCTTAGAAATTAGAATTATGACTGAATCGCAGATTCCAGACGCATTCTGAACTATTGTTTGAAAGGAGTGCACCGGAACCAAGACAAACAATGTGCCAGAAAGGCGAATGATCTTCATTATTAGAGCAGACAAACGGCGGAAAAAACGCTCGGCGTACAAACGAACACCCGTACAAAAGGCAAGCGTATCAAGAATCAAAATCACACACGGAGAGCAAACGAAATGTCAAACAAGCTAGGGTATCACACACATTCAACGGTCATCGATATAAGAGGCACCTATGGGAACATCGGGATCGTAGAGGGTACCAAAGGAACCATGATGGTAATCGGGAGCAATGGGATGGGTGGAAACTGAGATACGAAGTTAAGCCGGGAGGGATTAGACTGCCATTGGGTAGTCGTTGAAGAGGGGGGATTAGCTGACGTGATAGGAGGAGATCGGATCACCGTTGCGTCCAGAGACGGGAAGGGCGATGGGGAAGGGAGCGCTTCTTGCCTGTAAAGACGAATTTTAAATGAGCTTCTACAGAAGTAGTCATACGAGGTAGTGATGATGGGCTCGATGTTGCAGTGTTGCAGTAGGTGACATCCGTCTCACCGGCTAAAAAACGATTTCGAGCACAGGACGCGGCAGCAAGAAACGTACCGTACAATCCCTCGATCATACAATTCACGACTCGTGGATCCGCTGTATTCCAATCATCGATGTTGAGGGACGAGTCGGGATAAGCTGTTGACACATCGGCTCCTGAAGTTGGTCTACGTATTGCATTTCTCATATCGCGCTTACCGAGCAATCCAATAGCGATCACCTTGGATGGATTTGAGATTGCGAGTGGCTCAGTCAGATCTCTGAAAACAAAAATACTTTTTGCAATAAAGAGAGCTAAACGTGATAACATGACATGAGATTTTGAAGAAGAAAAAACTCAACAATAGTACATTACTTACATAGAAGAGAAAAATACGAGAACATCAACGGGATCATCTTTCGCATTGGAGTTGACAATCTTGATCCATTCTATTAGCCTGCAAATATATTTTTTTCAAAAAAAAAATTTGATAAAACTGACAAAGGAACATCATATGGATTCGGGTCTATGCACGCATCATTGAATATTCCCTTCGCGGACTGTGTGAAACTGCTTTTATTTAAAGGTTCAGGCACGTCTGGAAGCACATATGGATCTCCGGTGAATGCATAGTAGTAGATAATCGGTGAAAGAGCGTCGGTAAGATTCAACACGACATTGTTAGTGAAATCAGTTTCTTCTGATCCACCGGGGAGGTAGCTGGCTTGACATTTAAAGAAGTTCGAAACCTTCGGATTCGAGACCTGTAAGGAAAGATTTTCATATTTTTTTAAATAGCGATATAACATACACTCATGGAGTTAGAGATGAAGTTAGACGTGACATCGTTGATGAGCAGAATTGTGAGATGTGGTGCTTGAGTGGTTCCTGTAGAAGCATACATTCATTAAATCCTCAAAATCATGCAATCAAACCTGCATCAGTTGTAGAGAATGTCGAATCACTGTTTGCATCAGTACCGGACGTGAAAGTGGTTTCGGTTGCATCAGATGAATCTGAGCCAGTAGAGCTAGAACTAGCATCAGTAGCTGGAGAGAGGGAAGATACAGTGTACAGTGCGTCAGACACGGTGGTACCAGTGGATTCAGCGGTTCCAGCAGTTTCGGTTGATCCGGTGAAGGGCGCTCCTGACTCGGTGGTACCAGTGGATTCAGCGGTTCCAGCAGTTTCGGTTGATCCGGTGAAGGGCGCTCCTGACTCGGTGGTACCAGTGGATTCAGCGGTTCCAGCAGTTTCGGTTGATCCGGTGAAGGGCGCTCCTGACTCGGTGGTACCAGTGGATTCAGCGGTTCCAGCAGTTTCGGTTGATCCGGTGAAGGGCGCTCCTGACTCGGTGGTACCAGTGGATTCAGCGGTTCCAGCAGTTTCGGTTGATCCGGTGAAGGGCGCTCCTGACTCGGTGGTACCAGTGGATTCAGCGGTTCCAGCAGTTTCGGTTGATCCGGTGAAGGGCGCTCCTGACTCGGTGGTACCAGTGGATTCAGCGGTTCCAGCAGTTTCGGTTGATCCGGTGAAGGGCGCTCCTGACTCGGTGGTACCAGTGGATTCAGCGGTTCCAGCAGTTTCGGTTGATCCGGTGAAGGGCGCTCCTGACTCGGTGGTACCAGTGGATTCAGCGGTTCCAGCAGTTTCGGTTGATCCGGTGAAGGGCGCTCCTGACTCGGTGGTACCAGTGGATTCAGCGGTTCCAGCAGTTTCGGTTGATCCAGTGAAGGGCGCTCCTGACTCGGTGGTACCAGTGGATTCAGCGGTTCCAGCAGTTTCGGTTGATCCAGTGAAGGGCGCTCCTGATTCGGTGGTACCAGTGGATTCAGCGGTTCCAGCAGTTTCGCTTGATCCAGTGAAGGGAGCTGCAGACTCGGTGGTTCCAACAGTTTCGGTTGATCCAGTGAAGGGAGCTGCAGACTCGGTGGTTCCAACAGTTTCGGTTGATCCAGTGAAGGGAGCTGCAGACTCGGTGGTTCCAACAGTTTCGGTTGATCCAGTGAAGGGAGCTGCAGACTCGGTGGTTCCAACAGTTTCGGTTGATCCAGTGAAGGGCGCTCCTGACTCGGTGGTACCAGTGGATTCAGCGGTTCCAGCAGTTTCGGTTGATCCAGTGAAGGGCGCTCCTGATTCGGTGGTACCAGTGGATTCAGCGGTTCCAGCAGTTTCGGTTGATCCAGTGAAGGGCGCTCCTGATTCGGTGGTACCAGTGGATTCAGCGGTTCCAGCAGTTTCGGTTGATCCAGTGAAGGGCGCTCCTGATTCGGTGGTACCAGTGGATTCAGCGGTTCCAGCAGTTTCGGTTGATCCAGTGAAGGGCGCTCCTGATTCGGTGGTACCAGTGGATTCAGCGGTTCCAGCAGTTTCGGTTGATCCAGTGAAGGGCGCTCCTGATTCGGTGGTACCAGTGGATTCAGCGGTTCCAGCAGTTTCGGTTGATCCAGTGAAGGGCGCTCCTGATTCGGTGGTACCAGTGGATTCAGCGGTTCCAGCAGTTTCGGTTGATCCAGTGAAGGGCGCTCCTGATTCGGTGGTACCAGTGGATTCAGCGGTTCCAGCAGTTTCGGTTGATCCAGTGAAGGGCGCTCCTGATTCGGTGGTACCAGTGGATTCAGCGGTTCCAGCAGTTTCGGTTGATCCAGTGAAGGGCGCTCCTGATTCGGTGGTACCAGTGGATTCAGCGGTTCCAGCAGTTTCGGTTGATCCAGTGAAGGGCGCTCCTGATTCGGTGGTACCAGTGGATTCAGCGGTTCCAGCAGTTTCGGTTGATCCAGTGAAGGGAGCTGCAGACTCGGTGGTTCCAACAGTTTCGGTTGATCCAGTGAATGAAGCTGCAGACTCGGTGGTTCCAGCAGTTTCGGTTGATCCAGTGAAGGGAGCTCCTGATTCAGTGGTACCAGTGGATTCCGCAGTCCCAGCGGTTTCGGTTGATCCAGTGAAGGGCGCTCCTGACTCGGTGGTTCCAACGGTTTCGGTTGGTTCGGCGGTTTCCGTTGTTCCAGTAAACGGCGCAGAGGTCTGGGTTGTTGTACCGCTACATATCGCCGAGGGTTCTCCTTCTGCAAAAATCAACTTTCTTTTCTTAAAACGTTGGTAAGTCTTTCGAATTTCAATGGTACGTTGCTCCTCGGATTAAAAAGGAATTTCCAGAAATTTTGTATCATCCATCTGAGGGGAACATTAATTTATAAGAAAAACTCACTGAACAATGCTTCAATAAGGCAGTTCACATATGGAGCATTAGTCGTACTGAAGTCAGTGATATCCAAGTACGAATCAGGATATGCTGATGATACATCGGCTCCTGAACATTATCCATCACTCACCCTCTTCATACGTTCACCTCACCTTTCACTCCGATCGCTATGACATTATCTGGACTATTAATACCGAGTCTCTGCGCCTGGTCACTGGAAGAAAACAAGATATTGCAGTTATCTAGGTGTGCTCAGAAACTTACACGGAAGTGAACCAGACAAGAACGTCGATTTCTTGATTTCCGGTGAAAAAATTGATTGCGTCACGCAACCTGAAAAGATTTTTTTGTATCGAAAAACTCAAAGGAAAAACGGTACTCTGGAAACAGTATTTTTGTTAATAACAATTTAATAATAATTCTATTTATACTCTTAAATGTCGTTAAATAAGGCGTCCCACGAATATCTGGCTAACTGAGTTCTCGATGTGAGGTGGTGGGTCGTTGTTACCCGATAACACTTTCGAAACTCCCATGACACCATTTTTCGTTTGAACTGAGTTATGATCAATTGGCTGCGTGCCAAGTGACCCTGAAAAGCAGGCAACGAGCGAGAGAGCGTGCGAAATGAGGAGAGCGTCCCTCTCATTCCTCACTTTGCATAGTCGCTCACGCGGTTCGTGGGACGCCTTCTTTAATATATATAAAAACTTACACCGAATTGTCGGAATTCTTTCGATCGGTATCATCACATGCTTCAAATCGAAACTCATTATTCCCTGCTCCTTTATCGAAAGTATCCTTGGTCCAAGCATCGATTGGAATTTGATGACCATCTCCGATGTTAGCATAGTAATAAATCGCTGGTGCGAGATCATCGCTAATGCCATGCACGATTGCACTAGTGAAATCCGCTTCCTCCACAGCTCCCGGGGGTGCAGTACCTCCGCAAGAGAACAAGCGAGATATCGCCTGTTTTGAGAACGACCTCTGAAAAAGAAAATTCAAGAAATAATAAAAAGTGTAACTGACGCTATTGGCCGAGACGAATTCAATCGTGAAATCATTGACAAACAGAATCCGGAGAGGTGTTGAGCCTGAAATTATTTATAAACTTTATAAGAAAATCGAATGCCGAACCTGATTCTGTTGAGGATCCAGTAAATGATGTCTCACTAGTGCCAGGAGACTCAGATGATCCAGTGAAAGGCGGAACCGACTCAGTGGTACCGGTGAATGGAGCTTGAGATTCGGTGGTAGCGACAGTCTCGGTAGATCCAGTGAAAGGCGGAACCGACTCAGTGGTACCGGTGAATGGAGCTTGAGATTCGGTGGTAGCGACAGTCTCGGTAGATCCAGTGAAAGGCGGAACCGACTCAGTGGTACCGGTGAATGGAGCTTGAGATTCGGTGGTAGCGACAGTCTCGGTAGATCCAGTGAAAGGCGGAACCGACTCAGTGGTACCGGTGAATGGAGCTTGAGATTCGGTGGTAGCGACAGTCTCGGTAGATCCAGTGAAAGGCGGAACCGACTCAGTGGTACCGGTGAATGGAGCTTGAGATTCGGTGGTAGCGACAGTCTCGGTAGATCCAGTGAAAGGCGGAACCGACTCAGTGGTACCGGTGAATGGAGCTTGAGATTCGGTGGTAGCGACAGTCTCGGTAGATCCAGTGAAAGGCGGAACCGACTCAGTGGTACCGGTGAATGGAGCTTGAGATTCGGTGGTAGCGACAGTCTCGGTAGATCCAGTGAAAGGCGGAACCGACTCAGTGGTACCGGTGAATGGAGCTTGAGATTCGGTGGTAGCGACAGTCTCGGTAGATCCAGTGAAAGGCGGAACCGACTCAGTGGTACCGGTGAATGGAGCTTGAGATTCGGTGGTAGCGACAGTCTCGGTAGATCCAGTGAAAGGCGGAACCGACTCAGTGGTACCGGTGAATGGAGCTTGAGATTCGGTGGTAGCGACAGTCTCGGTAGATCCAGTGAAAGGCGGAACCGACTCAGTGGTACCGGTGAATGGAGCTTGAGATTCGGTGGTAGCGACAGTCTCGGTAGATCCAGTGAAAGGCGGAACCGACTCAGTGGTACCGGTGAATGGAGCTTGAGATTCGGTGGTAGCGACAGTCTCGGTAGATCCAGTGAAAGGCGGAACCGACTCAGTGGTACCGGTGAATGGAGCTTGAGATTCGGTGGTAGCGACAGTCTCGGTAGATCCAGTGAAAGGCGGAACCGACTCAGTGGTACCGGTGAATGGAGCTTGAGATTCGGTGGTAGCGACAGTCTCGGTAGATCCAGTGAAAGGCGGAACCGACTCAGTGGTACCGGTGAATGGAGCTTGAGATTCGGTGGTAGCGACAGTCTCGGTAGATCCAGTGAAAGGCGGAACCGACTCAGTGGTACCGGTGAATGGAGCTTGAGATTCGGTGGTAGCGACAGTCTCGGTAGATCCAGTGAAAGGCGGAACCGACTCAGTGGTACCGGTGAATGGAGCTTGAGATTCGGTGGTAGCGACAGTCTCGGTAGATCCAGTGAAAGGCGGAACCGACTCAGTGGTACCGGTGAATGGAGCTTGAGATTCGGTGGTAGCGACAGTCTCGGTAGATCCAGTGAAAGGCGGAACCGACTCAGTGGTACCGGTGAATGGAGCTTGAGATTCGGTGGTAGCGACAGTCTCGGTAGATCCAGTGAAAGGCGGAACCGACTCAGTGGTACCGGTGAATGGAGCTTGAGATTCGGTGGTAGCGACAGTCTCGGTAGATCCAGTGAAAGGCGGAACCGACTCAGTGGTACCGGTGAATGGAGCTTGAGATTCGGTGGTAGCGACAGTCTCGGTAGATCCAGTGAAAGGCGGAACCGACTCAGTGGTACCGGTGAATGGAGCTTGAGATTCGGTGGTAGCGACAGTCTCGGTAGATCCAGTGAAAGGCGGAACCGACTCAGTGGTACCGGTGAATGGAGCTTGAGATTCGGTGGTAGCGACAGTCTCGGTAGATCCAGTGAAAGGCGGAACCGACTCAGTGGTACCGGTGAATGGAGCTTGAGATTCGGTGGTAGCGACAGTCTCGGTAGATCCAGTGAAAGGCGGAACCGACTCAGTGGTACCGGTGAATGGAGCTTGAGATTCGGTGGTAGCGACAGTCTCGGTAGATCCAGTGAAAGGCGGAACCGACTCAGTGGTACCGGTGAATGGAGCTTGAGATTCGGTGGTAGCGACAGTCTCGGTAGATCCAGTGAAAGGCGGAACCGACTCAGTGGTACCGGTGAATGGAGCTTGAGATTCGGTGGTAGCGACAGTCTCGGTAGATCCAGTGAAAGGCGGAACCGACTCAGTGGTACCGGTGAATGGAGCTTGAGATTCGGTGGTAGCGACAGTCTCGGTAGATCCAGTGAAAGGCGGAACCGACTCAGTGGTACCGGTGAATGGAGCTTGAGATTCGGTGGTAGCGACAGTCTCGGTAGATCCAGTGAAAGGCGGAACCGACTCAGTGGTACCGGTGAATGGAGCTTGAGATTCGGTGGTAGCGACAGTCTCGGTAGATCCAGTGAAAGGCGGAACCGACTCAGTGGTACCGGTGAATGGAGCTTGAGATTCGGTGGTAGCGACAGTCTCGGTAGATCCAGTGAAAGGCGGAACCGACTCAGTGGTACCGGTGAATGGAGCTTGAGATTCGGTGGTAGCGACAGTCTCGGTAGATCCAGTGAAAGGCGGAACCGACTCAGTGGTACCGGTGAATGGAGCTTGAGATTCGGTGGTAGCGACAGTCTCGGTAGATCCAGTGAAAGGCGGAACCGACTCAGTGGTACCGGTGAATGGAGCTTGAGATTCGGTGGTAGCGACAGTCTCGGTAGATCCAGTGAAAGGCGGAACCGACTCAGTGGTACCGGTGAATGGAGCTTGAGATTCGGTGGTAGCGACAGTCTCGGTAGATCCAGTGAAAGGCGGAACCGACTCAGTGGTACCGGTGAATGGAGCTTGAGATTCGGTGGTAGCGACAGTCTCGGTAGATCCAGTGAAAGGCGGAACCGACTCAGTGGTACCGGTGAATGGAGCTTGAGATTCGGTGGTAGCGACAGTCTCGGTAGATCCAGTGAAAGGCGGAACCGACTCAGTGGTACCGGTGAATGGAGCTTGAGATTCGGTGGTAGCGATGGAGTGGTAGGCTGGTACTCGGTTGAACCAGTTCCAGGAGCCTCAGATGGAGTGGTAGGCTGGTACTCTGTTGAACCAGTTCCAGGAGCATCGGATGGAGCCGTAGTCACTGATTGAGTGGATTGGGTACCAGGAGCTTCAGATGGAGTGGTTGGCTGAGGTTCCGTTGTGGTTACGTGCTGGTCTGGAGTTGTAGTCACCGGGGGCTCCGTTGGAGGCGCGGTTGACGATTTGCCGGGCACATCTGGTTCCGTGGTAGTGGATTCGGTTCCGGGCAGTTCCGTTGACGTCGTGATGACTGGTTCCACCGGCTTGGTCGTTGTAGGTGGCTTCTTTGTGGTCGGTGAGGTAGGGACGGTCGGCGACGTTGGTACCGTAGGCTCGGTTGAGGGCGCGGTTGTCGATTTGTCTGGCACTTCTGGCTCCGTGGTGGTCTCAGTTGCGGGCTGCTCCGTGGAAGTGGTGATGACTGGTTCCACCGGCTTCTTGGTGGTAGTCGTGGTAGGAACCGTCGGTACTGTCGGTACCGTCGGGACTGTTGGTACAGTTGGCACCGTGGGCGGGGTCGTGGTAGTGGACATGGCCGTAGAGACGGTTGCTGCAATGTGATGAATTGGAATGTGAAATGAGCCACACATTAATGTGCGCAACCGTCGCTTCACACACTCGAGTGGTGAGCGAGCACGTGAAATGAAGAGACGGCGACCCGTTTTGCGCACTCTACCACCCGTGCGTTTCCAGTAAAGGATCTGTTTCTAATTTAGATGATACACTGTGGACGATATTTGAGCAGAGCTCACTCACTGGCGATCGAATCTACGATTTGATCAACGATTTCCTCCTGTGGCGTCCCAACGTCGATGATTTTGATATCGGGAATCTGAAAAATAACGAGGAATTCTTAAAAATAATGTTTTCTAACTCCCGCGTGAAACAATACTTCATGAAAAGTGCTGACGCTTTAGACCAGGACTGTTCAAAATTTAACGCACTCATTTCGCAATACTTTCACGCTCCTACTGTCCGGCGAGAGGACGTGTGAAATGAGGAGTGTGCGAAATTTTTGATCAGCTTTGCTTTAGATAAGCGGAAGCAAGAAACTTTTTTCAATGATTATGAGACACTTACGTCTGGTTTCAGATTGTAATCCTTCTCGATCTGCTCGGTAGTCTGCGATCGAGAAACGAGCGTGACCTTGCGCTCCTGAAATGTATTTGTTGATATCTTAAAAAAAGGTGTTGTCGTAAGACAACATTTTGCTACCGGCAAGACCGGCTTCTAAAACAAATTCAAAGTAAAAATTTGATTAAAGCCCTCACCTTATCATCGATGAGCTCATTAAGCAGGTCGCCAGTTTTCTTCTTGTCGTCTTCGGCTCCGCTGTAAATCACATGATAATAACAAAACTGTATTTCTACTGTATAAGTATGTATAAGTATACAACTGTATAAGTATTGCACATATTTATCGGAAAAGTAGTTTTTTCAAGGAGCCTTTGTTAAATTGTGGTAAAAGTCCAAAATTGAAAAAATTGATTGTGAGATTTTTTTTCTGTAATATTTCAGTACTCACGGATAATCGGGATTGCACGGCATGAAGTGCATCAAATCCTCTGCTGACGATTTACGCGATTCCTTGAACTTTTGCAGACTGCTGAAATGGATCGAATGTCAGGTAATTATACGTAATTGAGAGTGGCAATTCCTCGTTTTGAAATTTTTTTTACAATTCCTAAATGAGCATCGGACCTCGCTTGCTTGGGGTCTCCATCTATTTTTTGGAGATTATTGACGTAGCTGCTGGCCATATCGGGTGATAAGTACTCCGATGTCACCACATTCTGAGCATAGGCGAGGATGCGAACCTGAAGTGTAATTTCTTTTTATTTATTTATTTATTTTTTCGTTTGGTGTCTCTACCACATAAACATAATTGGAAGATTTACCAAGCCTTTCTGTAAGCGAAAATATATTTCGAAATACTTACTTTGCTTACTGATGTTCCAAGTTGCGTAAGGGACGCCGTCACTGTCGCTTTGGTCTGAAATGGCAATTTTTACGAAAAAATATTTTTTTAAAAATTACGAATCATTTTATGCAAACCATTGTTTAGAGAGAGTTCGCATTGAAATAATGAGCATCACCTAGTTAACTAAAAATATGAATAAACTGCATCGACTACATCGACGGACTTCCGTTTCTTCGCTTGCCCAATATGTCGTTTTTTTCTCGTGACAGCATGACTAACGGAATAAACATTGAAATTGAAATTGAACTGAACTTGCTAGGTTATTTCCACATTGCCAAAATGCTCCCGATAAGCAAATCGTTTTCCGTACCTCCTCAAGACTCATACACTGGCTAGTATCTCGTTTACTTCTCTAACACGCACTATGCCCTAGTATACGTATTCTAATAGCATATTATGGTCATTTCTCATCGATCACTCATCTACTGCATTTCTTACCTCCTCGAGACTCATGCACTTGCTAGTAGTTTCTCGTTTCCGCCTCGCAACTGGATTCGTATCGTCACCGACGAACAGGGAAACGGTGAGGTATTGGTCTGAAATTGTTATTTTTAAATTTTTTTTTAATTTTTCATTCTTTTTCGCAAGAATTTATGCAAACTTTGTGCTTAGTCATGCTTAGACGCTTATCATGCTTAGACGGTTTGTTTCAATGTGTTAAATTTTTTTTTTGTAATAAGTTTCGCAACCACTTCAACAGATCTATCATCATCGCCCTAGCGCGCATTCTTCTTGTTTTATGTCTTGAAGGGAGTTGCCGCCCTGATAAGCGATTGCAAACACGCGTCATTCGGATGAGAATGAGACAAGGAATGGAAGAAAAGGAGGGACTTCGTCTCTTCATTTCACGTGATATCTCGTTTCTCAGACCGATATTAGAGACATGTGGAGCTAGATGAGAAAGACGAATGAAATGGATTTTTTCATTGCGCATGTCTCTGACCGATGGCTCCATTGGATGAGAAAGAGGAAAGGAATGGAATGAGCATTGTTTGCGCACGTGAAGTATGGTTGAGCCAGCCCCGATTAAAATTATGAACCCGGTGATTCCAGCCGACTAACACTTAGGAAAGTGTAGTTTGTCCTAATCACGATATTTCCGTTTTGGATAAGTTCTGAATTTAAAGAGAAATTTGGAGACAAATGAAAGCACAAGAAATAAAAATCAAAGACAAGCTAACTCAACTGCATTTTTTAATCCGAAAAATATTTCTATTATCCGGCTGTGACAGGAGGCTAGCAGAATTGCGAACATAAGAGTGGCTGTTCATGAAATAATGGCCAAAGAAACTATGCGCGCGCAATGTATAGTCAATATAAAATTGTCTTACTATTATCCGTCTTGCTCGAATCCGGCTGGGTCAGAAGCACTGCGAGTAGAATGGCAACGATAATGGCAACAACGAAGGCGACCAGAAAGGCGATCGTCATCGGGCGAACACGCTTCATTGTGGAGGGAGGGTGGGACTGCTACTGGAATGGGAGAGCTTAGGGTTAGGGTTAGGGTTAGGGATAGGGTTAGTGCTAGGGTTGGGCGTGATTGCATGACCCTAGGGCCCTAAATGACCCAAGCCCTAGTAGGAGCGATCGCCATCGGGCGAACACGCTTCATTGTGGAGGGAGGGTGGGGGACTGCTACTGAAGGTAGAAAAATAACATGTACGCAAATATATAATGATGTGAACGATTCTCTATGCCGAAGATATGCCTTACTTATTATAGAATCATGCCTTCAAAAAAGATACAATTTGAAAAATTATAATAGTGAAGCTGACCTGCGCTCACAGTATGTCACTTGCGATCAGTGCGCGTTTCCTCGGTTGTCTGCTGTCTGAAAATATTGTTTATATTTTATTAAATTTAATTGTTTTATTTTATTTATTTTAATAACATCAAAATATAATGTATACCTAGTGCAGCGATAGCATGCTGTGGTGAAGTATTGATACGGCTCGCTGGAGGCCTGCAACAGGACGATTTTTTTTTGTTTACTGCATCCTCAAACGAATTGTTCAATAAAAATACACTGAATAACCGTTTAGCAGTATTCAAGAAGAAAAGTATTTCTAATGATCAATGCGATTTCCCGAGCACAACAATCCAGCGAACCAGACCTCCGCTATCACTTCATTGGATCGCTTTATAATAAGGGCTAGGAAGGCGCGGCCATAGCATAGTTTTGGGTCGACGCCCCGAGTTGACGTCAAAATCGACCCGCAAAATTCGTGAGGAGATAACGAGGGTGTGGACTCCTCGTAAAAACAGGCAACTTGCGAATAGATGATTGGCATGCAAAATTAAAGGCGCAAGATCGCCAAACAAGATCCATTCTCCGATTTTTCTACAATACACGATTTGTTCGTCGATCAAATACTAGTATAACACAGATCAATGCTGCTTTCGAAAATACAAAATTGAGGGTCGAGGTGTTGAAACACAAGGTGTGCAAAAGGTGTTGAAACTCGATGCAGCACAAGGCAATTAAATCGATGACTAGGCACTCTGAAAAATGCGGCGAATCGGCCTTGCAACAATAAGCTGTTATCAGTTGCTAGCAAACGACTTCGCTTCACTTCTTCTTCACTACTAGAGACACGCCGATTTCATGCCTAACTAGAGATCATGGGGAATTGAGAGAGGGAGACCATCGCTCGCTCACTAGAGGCCGCGCCGCTATCTATGCTTCTCACGATGATGGGATTACGAGATTGAGATACTACGAAAAAGAAGTGAATCATAGAGGATTTGGAAGGGCAGACACGGGTACTAAGCTGTCTGGGCTTCTGGGTGGGCTGTGGTCTTGTGAACTATTTCTAAATTTTCCGTAATACGGTGCAAATTCAAAGAAGTGCTGAGAGAAATGGTTACGAAAGAGTCATAAGAAATATCGAACTAAAGGAAAAAAACGTATTGGCTACTACAACACGGCGAGCAGGCTACCAGCGCGAGAGGCACAGTTCACCTTATCAGGAGTATACGGAAAACATGCCCAGAAAACACGAATGGCGTCCGTCGGATTAGACGTTTCGCACATTCCCCGGGGCCATATTTCGTCCATTATGAAGAATCCCGATTAAATCTTGCGTCTACAAGATTGAGGGAATCATGATCGCGAGAATACATGCGATTCAATTGTCAATCAGAAAGGTTAAAAGTAGTAGCGTTACACACGATAAGTACTCAGAAACGCAAAAAAGCCGAAACTCTGAATTACAGAGACTATCACCGGACACTTCTGCAGTGGAACTATACGACCGCAATTCGATGATTCAGCTTGAGAACGCTATACGGAACTGCACGTGGAATGGTTTACCCTAACAGGTAAAGAATTTCGATATCGCGGATATGACTCAGTCCTTGAAAGACCTATCTACCTACAGAGAAGATACAGCAGTTATACGGAATGGTGTAACCATAGCCTGAACATTTATCAACAGAATTGCCCGCAACTCAAACTCGGTGCCATAATGCGATGATTCATGATACAATACCTATCTTGAATCTACAACAATAATGAGTGTACCGCAGTTATACGGTATAGCTATAACATTAACGCCTCTACGAATCGCGATCGTGAGAGTAACGGATGACTAAGTCGAGTTCTCCAGAACTATATCTATCAATAGGGAAGTTGTAACAGTTACCTAGCAGCGTGGATATTATCACAAGTGAGCTCAACAAACAGAATGCTCAAACTATCTGCAAATTTGCGGAATCGCAATATGATGATTCAGCATGGTAGTTATCGCAAATGGTTTACATACAACTTAAAACGCCCCAAAGCCTCTACGAATCGCGATCATGAGAGTAACGGGGTGGATGACTCAGTTGCGCTGTTTGACACGAGTCGAGTAACAATCGGGCGGGTCATTCATTGCAACACACACGAAAGGTGAAGCTGTTTGCCCATCATTTTATGATCTTGGGCAGGAAAAGGGACGATTCGTGGAATGGAACGGGATATCGCGGTCACGCGCTAACGCTCAGTTGGATTTAGTCCGTCATTTTTCATGGGTTGCGTTTCCACCGGTGTACCCACGCCAATAGCTCGCGTTAGATCGTTCCTAAGACTTAGCTATCAAATTTATGCAGAATAAGTGCCAAAAGGACGCGCGCTTTGATTAGAAAAACCAACGGGTGAGTCAAACATAAAGACATGCCGAACGAATAATTTAAATGATAGGCGTTATTCGTAGCTTCATCAAGATGCTCGCGTTTCCATTCGTGGATGAGTGTACTTCGGGATCACTGATCACTGCAGGGTGTATGAGAGAGGCACTAGGTCGGATGAGAACATTCGGATGATAACCTACTGGATGAGAACTAAAATATTTTTTGAGCGTTGTATTTTTTGTCAGTAGGTTCTCTATCACAAAAGAAAAAGAAAACGAAAATTTTTGGTTCTCATCCAGTAGTTCTCATCCGAATGTTCTCATCCGACCTAGGGCCATGAGACATCAAAATCTACAGCACTTATCGAATGGATGACTAGGATATGGGAAAGAAAGTTAGTGTGAAGATATGTGCTTCCAAAGAAAGCGACTATTTGAGTAAAAAAACGGCGCCAATTGATAATAAACTGTACAGCCTGGTGATTCAATCAAGGACAATGGAAGCAAGAATGAATAATGCACTTGATAGTGGCTATCAGAATGTTGAATCCGTCCTTCTCTCTCTCTCTTCTCTCTGACCGGATTCTTCAAGCCTAATCAGGCTATCAGAATGAAGAATCCATCTCTTCATTCCCCGTGCTCTGTTTCTGGTCACTCTGATCGATGTGTGAGCGCGAGGAATGAAGAGACGGATTCTTCATTCAAGAAGCCTAATCAGTAGCTCCGGCAAGGCGTGCGACTCTCGCAAAAGGCGTAGGAAAGAAGAGCCTGTGAGCCAATTTGATCGAGATGATAAGAAAGAGGTGGAGCCTGGAAGTAATGATTGGCGCTGCATTCTTAGCGATGTTTGGGTGGTTAGAGACGGCGATAGAGTGAGCGGATGAGGAGATTGCGTGAAGGAATGTAAGCAGAAAGAGAAGAAATATGTAGCCAGAGGCGGAGTTCAGGGTACGGATCGGAGTTTGATCAAAATTGTTCTAAAGTATAAAAAAACATCGTGAACTTCGTAATTCAAACAAAATGATTAACTTATCTTTTTTGTCATCAGTATTTTCTTAATGTTCACGAAATGCGGATGATAATAAAATAATTTAATCAAATATCACAAAATTGGATTAAACAATTCATATAATTATTCGAAAATGTATTATTCTTCAATCATTTCGCTATCTTCTCTCCATTTCGATCGGTTGCTCCGCACTTTCAGTCAAATTTGTCGTTGTGAAGGCCAATTATGGTAAGATTTCAACACTGTTTCCATATCGAAAGACGAATTATACTCCTACTATTCTTCTCCATTTCTGCGTTGTTCGTTTGCAGCCGGGGAGGTGTTTCTGGTGTTCTCTTCCGACTTTTGTATCAATATTCAGGTCCTTCATGCGAAAATCCGCAACGGTTCTGTACTGGAAGCTATTGTCCAAAGTACACTGCTGGATCTGATAAGGAAGCTGCGAAATTTGAGGTTGATAAATGGAAAAATCGAAACCAAAAGTTAAATCAAAATATAATTTGTAGTGTCCTGAAAACAAATGGACTCTTAATGAAGATCCGTACGGAACTGCATTGACTAAGAATTTTGTGTGCAAAGGGAGCGGAATTGGTGCCAAGTTTTCCGATATGAATTTTCCCGAGGGGGATGATGCGTTTGAACTTCAAATCCCTGACATGAATTCGCACAAAAGTGTCAGTATCTTGTCCACTCTACGCTGCAAACGGAACACAACGCCAATTCCGGGTTCGATCCCCTTGTCTCTCACTTTTCGAAAAAGGTTATTTGCAGAAAAGAAACATGAGCCAGCATTCGGTGGAGGAAGTTCATATTCCGACTCCAATTATTCAAAAAGCAAGGAATCGTCCGGTTCGCTTTTCAATTCGGCCAATTGGTCTACAAATTACAATTTTCGAAAATTGATTAAATTATCCGTTTGACACCGATTGACGCCGATTAATTGACGTTTTCGAGGGTCTTGAAGACTGAAGACATCTGTAATATTTTTCAGGAATCCCTGTGCTGGCAATCGTCTGCATGGTCATTGTTGCACTAGTGATCGCTGGCGTGGGCATCGTTTGCTGTATTCGACGCACCCACGGCGCCGACTACCGCATGATACCGAACAATCTCGCCCCGGACTACCCACGCAAGGGAGTACCATCGCCCGGCATGGTTCCTGGTCCCGGTCCGGTTCATGGTCCCATCCAGATCAGTAACCGGCAGGGCACCAACTCCGATGTTGAGAGCCAGTAATGAGTCCTGTAACCAGAGTCCATAGCGGCGTAAAGAACTATCAATATTGTATTGTTGTTCTTCTTTGCACGCAAATTTTTCAACGAATTCTTAAGATTGTATGTGTCTGTGTCACGATAAATACAAATCAATAAGCACAGTGATTTTTTTCCGTTTTTAGAATATTGTTTGATACAACTTTCCCTAATAAGATACATTCTTTCGTTTCGCCATCATCTCTGCAATCGATTGCATTACACACTTTTCGTCGATCACAATTTATTTTCTTCGATAATTGTGATTCATTTCTACGAGTATTCACTACATTATTATTACCTTCTCCATCTTGCGCCTTTATTCAAATTGTCCTTGTGGACTATCTTGAGAAAACAAAAAGAACTTATCAAATGATAAATGATAATTATCGGCACAAAATGATATTTCTTTATCGTTTTTCGTTGTTGATTCTAGCTAATTCTCGAGATCGGGAGCGATAGGGTTACTGGGATTGACAGACTAATCGAACGATTAGTAGTCCGGTTCGCGATCAAGTTGTCGTATTATGATACGCTCCCGGATCACATGGTAACCGCAATATGCGAGGAAACAGAGCACGAAGAATGCTATGGATCCACCGATTGTTGCCGCAACGATCAACGGAGCTGTAAATATTCAGAGAATATTCTCCGTTCCACTAGTAACTGACGAATGTTAGGGGGGGGGAGGGGAATTCTCATCATACGTTCCTCAAAGGAAAGTATCAGCCACACGTTGAATGGAAAATAATCGATAATTTGTTTATTTTTCAATACAACGGAGCATTGCAAACAATTTACCTTCCCAGCTAGATCCCTTCGAAAGTGCGGATTCATGTTTGCCTTCTGTTGTCGTTATATATAAGGGGATGCAGTAACAAGTTTTTCATTTGGCGAACTAGTTTTGCACAAAAATCGGTTTCAATTTTAAGGCCTTTTTTCTTAGAGATATTCAGGTTCAATTCTAAAAATCGGCTTAAAATTGAAACTTTTTCAATTCTTAATTTTCAGGCCTCTTACAGTTGAAACCTGTTCAATTTTAAGAGGAAAGTGTAGGTAACGTTTCTTCCGGACTTTTTTCAGACTTCGTTTCTGGTGCCAAAGACGACGATGAGGATAAAATCTATGGCGTTTATCCTAAGGTAAAGATAAGAAGACAATAAAGGCTTGTACAACAACATCATAACAATTGAATAACACCTATTGACCGATAAAATCAATTATTTCCGTGATTTCCGTGTAGAGGCAAAATCACCAATCATAATACTGAGAGTGAAGGGAGTACATAACAGGGGAAATTAATTCATAACAACAAATTGAAATGACTAGAGCATCTATTTGCAAAAATAGGAGATACGATTCACAAGTCAAACGGAAAAGGGTGGAGGTCCAAGGTTCAAGGGGGAAGTATTGAGGGGAAGTAGAGGGATCATCACCGACGTCTCCTATTGAAGTGCGCGTCCCAGTTTCGCTGCCTTCTGATGGTAGCCGTGCCGTCCGTTGCGCCTGATAAGACAGAAATTACGATGAGTAGAGCATTTTAACACACAATAATAATAATGGGAAGCCGAGGGAAGGGTCATGGAAGAGAGGAGAGGGGAAATTCTAGAAAGTCCTAGCAGAGAGGGGAATCGGAATCAAAACTACGCTAATGAAATCATGAACTTTTGGTCTCGATCCGAGAACATGACTGGCAGCCTCATATTA
>LS485100.1:1930-30609 GCA_900490705.1 Pristionchus arcanus
AAATATATAAATAAAGGAATTTTTACGCATATTATGTTGTCATTGCCTCTTGGATTGCCTCATTGCCCCCAGCATGAGATATTTACGTCATTTTGCGTGACTTACCGACTTTCATGTTGACATTCTCGGGCGTTTTCGAGATAGGCGATGTGAAGATTGAGTGTCCGTTCTTTGCCGCGTATGCTTTGAGCTGCAATTAACTTTTTTTAAATTGCCGTTCGCCTTTTCATTCGGCGTGATCGCTAGAGTTCGCTAATCGTTTCTTCATTTTTAGTGCTCTCTGGCCTCTCTGACCGGTGAGAGAGCACGGGAAATGACGAAACGATTGATTACTCGTATTTTGAACTCTAACGATCTACAGTCTCGCCGCCCGAAAAGTGAGCACAAGACGGATTCTTTTTTTTCTGAGTGAACCGAAATTCGCTATTCGAATATCACATTTTGACGCAAAGTTGTTTATTGTTCCGCGCGTAACAAAATTGCTATTAAATATTTTAGTAGGAATTCAATTACCATCGTATCATTTTAAAATGTGATACCTTAACCAAGAATGCGTCGACCAGAGGCACGGCTGCTTCGGCAGTCGTGTACGCGTCCTTAGTGACCGCAAGGACGATTACTCGCTCCCCGTTGGAATTGGACGGCGTTGAAGCAGCGCAGGCCTGCATTATTTCAGTTCAATAAAATTTCATAAAATTTCATTTCAGTAAAATTTCAGTTTCATTCTAGTCTCATAGTTTATTTATTCTAGTTTAGTCTAGTTATTATAGTCTAGTTATTATAGTTTATTTATTATAGTTTATTCTAGTTTCATAGTTTCATAAAATTTCAGTGGTTATCAATACAATTATTACTCTCAACAATCACTCACATCAGAATAATTGACCAGCACGGCTACTGTCACAATGAGCGTGCATCCGGCGAACAAGCCCATTGTAGATGCCATGGTGGGAGGAAGATGTGGAGAGTGAGAAGGAAGGAAGAACGAATGGTGTTGACCTGAAACTAGGCCATCTTTTATAGCAAAAGCCCAGTGTTTGCGGTCTCGGCAATCGCTATAGCAGCCATTCCTGAACGAATTTAATGGCCCGTACAGCAGAGAATTTGCCCTACGGATAGCGAACATTCACTCTCTTCGTTTTAATGGTTACTACGAGCCTTAGTGTAAATAAAAGAAAATCGAATCAACAGTACAAGTATGATCTAATGCGCAAATGATCTCCATTAGAAAGATCAAGTAAAGAGCAAGCGTAATGCAGAAGTTTTCAGATAGTATTCACATTCATTTATGTTCTGTATATGATTGCACAGCATTCTACAACGACAGAAAATGGTTGTAGTCGAACTGCAAACTTGAAAGATAAAATGTTTCTGAAACTTATCTCGATTCTCATTCTGAATCTTCTTGAGCGATTGAAATCCGGATAAGTTTCAGAAACTTTTCATATTCTGATTTTATTTTGCAGTTCGATTACGGTGCGCGGGAAAATTCAAATCGTAATCCCCTTGTTCACCCTTTTCTGAAGAGAACAAAGGGGGTCAGAATGCTGTGATTGGGTGGGTCTTGGATGTTAGGGCTTGTTCTTCACACTGCAAGAGGTCGGAACGGAGGATGAGAGCGTGGCGTTCGGTCAATTCGGTCTTGTCATCATTGCTAGAATAGCTTCATCTCTTACTTGATTACTGATGTTCGGTCCTCAGCATTCTCATCTCTATTATCCATTATCAATCTGTCTTTCTGTAATAGGCCAAGACTCACTGTCACACAAGAGTCTTATAACGCTCTTGTAGGTTTTTCCCTTCAACCTCAAACTCATCCTTCTATCATTAATAACTCCGCCACAGGCTCTCCATTTCATCCGTGTACATTCGATTATATGGTCCATGTCCTTCTCTGCACTTCCATCCCCAATGATGCCCAAGTATATGTTCTACTCTATTGGTCACTGTTTGATTTACATCGGTCATCCATACATAACTTGAAATATTCAATTTTCCCAGAATGTACTCTTGAGTAAAAGTAAAAGGTATAGTAAAGGTGTTAGGCATTTTCCTCGCTCTGCCACCCCAAGCCAATTCAGCGTTCATACAACCCGTGTTGTGTGCACGTAGTAGGGGATTGAGGGTTCGCAGAAATATCGCATTTCAATGTTCTCTGCATTTTTCAATTTATTTATAATTGTCGAAATAAACCACTTGTCCAAACAATTGCGTAAGAACTTCACCGTCGCCAGTTCAATGTTAGGAATCACAAATTAATCAATCAAAATAGTTTATTCGAAATTTATTAATTATTAATAATAGAATGAAAGAGCGTCTAGATGATTGTGACTGTATCGAATGTGCCGCATTTCACCGTAGCCGAAACGACCTGCAACGATGTCATCATTAAAATATCACGAGAATTTATTCGAGCTAGATAATACATACTTTCTACGGATTTTGATTTATGTCGTGTACAGTGAATAGTACATCCTTGATTTATTTGTTCAAAAGAGAAGATTCAACTGCGTTAATCGAAACATGCCTGATCAGCAGGGGTCATCGGATTTTCCTCGACCGCAGCAGTGAAAAATTCCACCAGACGCAGACACTTGTCGAAAGCCCCCATTATCTCGAAGTGCACGCCTAAAAATTTTAACTGATATTTACCTACAAATTTACTTACCCAGCTTATCGCCCACCATCTCGGGCATTTTCGAGACCGGGCTCGCGTTGAAGAAAACGACCTTGCGCTTTAGCGCGAGTGCCTTGAGCTGAAATGTGTTTTTTAGAAGTGCGTCAATGCTACCTATCCACAGAGGAAATTGTATTTGATAGCTAAGTATCAAGTAGAGTTCGAAATACGGATAATTGTCTCTCAACTCGAAGAGACGATTACCCGTATTTCGAACTCTAGAAAAAGCAAGTACGGTAGATTCGCCCACCTGCTCCACCACCAGCATCACCGTGGCGTCGTTGGTGGCCATCGTCGGGCTCCAGGCGGTCGCGCTCACCACCACCACGTGCACGCTCTCAGATGAGGAAGAGGGAGGCGCGGTGGCGCAGGCCTGACAGATCATGGTAAAGTAAATGTATATCCACGTCAAGCTATTTTACACTGAAAGGATAGTGCTAGGACCCACCGGAAAGACTTGTAGTATCAGGGCAAATCACTGTAACAGTAAGTGCTCACCTCCGAAGTTCCAACGAATGCAACCAGGGCCAGAAGTACAGCGCTAGCGGCGACGTTAAGGCTCATCGTAGGATTGAGAAGGGAAAGAAAGAAAGTGAATTGCCTGCTTGGAGGACATCTCCGTTTTATAGTACCGCTAGGCAGAATGGTTGTGGTCTCTGAAGACGTTTGAATGAGCGAAGGTAATGGGGCGTGCAGTCATAGTTTGTGCACAGAAACTGTGCTTGAGGGGCAGCATCTCATGATTCTGCACGATTCTTAGGGCTGTTAGGATGAAGTATATTGTATTTGTCCTGTATTCTTTCTTCTTAGTGTAGCATAGAGTGGACAAGAGGGGAAGACGGGTTGATGCGAAAATATTGATTCCTATCCCCTATAAGCACTTCGTGTTTTGACAATAATGTTTCCAAGGATACAGTACATCTTCATTATGACAAGAATAACTGAGTATCCCCTACTGATTGTATTTGTCGTGTTCTCTCGTTACTCTGATCGATGACAGAATATCAGGAGTGAAAAGACGGATACTGCCCAAATCAAAGCGTGTATAGCCTTCTCCTCGACGAAGACCAGCAAAAGAGCAAGCATCTCAATTCTCTGACCATTGAGGGAGCAGGCAAAGAGATGAGAGTAGTGGTCAATAAAGACCATAAATACCGTTTGAGGATTGCCCTTTTGATCGCATGGACGAAAAAGTGATAGCAGTTTTCCATTCGTGATCTTCTGCAGACATTTTTGCTCGCGTACTGGAAACATTATTGTCAAAACACGCAGTGCTTAAAGGGGATAGGTATCAATATTTTCGCACATAAACTCGCCAAAAATATAACATTTTATATTTTACGGTCTATGATTAATGATTGGAATGCGATTTTGAATATATTTAAACAATGACAACTTATAATGGAATGCATGGAATGTAAATTGGAAAATCATTGAAAGAACGATGACTCATTGAAATGGAATGCATGGAATGCATTGCAAAATTTAGTAGTTCCTGGTTGACATTTAGCACCATTGAAACAGCGATGACTCTTTGGATTGGACCGCAATTCTTTGACCACAATTGCGGTAAATGAAGGACACTATTACTGCTCACCACAAACCTAAGTGTAAACCGCCTCACTTCACCAATGGGATAACGGGAAATCAGATATGGTCCACCAAAAATCCCCCAATGGTCCCCCCAGTTTCCTTCCCAATGGGGGATTTGTGAGGGACCATTGGGGCTGAAATGCCAGCGTATATTTGTATTAAAGCAACAACATTTATTAGAGCAATTTGGCATCCCATAAATCAGGCGATTTATAAGCGGACTGCGTGCAAGAATGTACGAGAATGTTGCTGTCCCTCCTACCCCCTTTGATATTCTCCTTCCTGCTCTCGAGTGCCGAGGCAACGCATCTAAGGGTTCCTTCGGGTTGGATTGGCTATCCTTGAGTTATTGAATATTCCCAACTTTTAAGCCAGTGCGTTCAATCTCCAGTGCGAGTCATTGCCTTTTAGAAGTCATGTCGAAGGGAATATCTGCTACTTTGCTATTACGAATAAGGTATTTTCTCAAATCAAAATGCAATAAATTGATTGAAATTTATTTAGGTACCGGCAAATAGAGGTGATGCGATATGCGCAATGTTTCTCAGTGGTTCTCGTATGTACGTGGAGAAAAAGAGGAATACAATCCTGAAAAAGTTGTTCCTAGACGTCAGTTTAGATTTAAGAAAATAATAAATTAAAAATATTTAAAGATCTCGGAATACCACGATTTATTGTCGTCAGAAGCGAAAAGTGTTCTCTGTGCTTATGGTAACAATTAATTTTGTTAATTGCTTATACAATTATTAGTATCAGATGCGCAATATTCTTGCGAACATGGAGACATGGCGCTACCAGGAAGATGTCTGATACGCAGTGATGAACCAATCACATGGGCAGAGGTTACGATGCATACTAGGGATGCCTGGCCAATACCCAATTAATTGACTTTGCCGCCGCTCACTCCCTCGGAATATGAGGAATAAAAGTCAATAAATTGGTCAACACAATACCGAATACCCAATTAATTGGTATTGTCTCCAAGTATTGGGTATTGGATTGGCATCACTAATGCACACCGTATCCCGGAAAGTCTCTCATTCCAGGCATCGACTTTCTGTTACGAAAACGGAGCAAGTAGTGTTGTAATTCATAACGAATTGGAGAATTCGGTTATTGCGGGTAAGACACGAAAAGATCACACAACACAGAATGGTGAATTCGAAAAGGATGCGCGGGGTGAATTTCGCTGCAAAAAGTAACGTAAAAAGTAGATCAACAGGAAAAAAACTGTCATAGTTTTAGGACTTATTTTATTATTTTTTTGAAAAAACACAGTAACTCTAATTTTTCAACTATAATTCTGCTTTTTGAGACCGGATGCATAAGAATCAGCAATGGGCTGGCAGGGTATGGGGTATGGGGAAAAACATCTTCGTTTTTTTTGCTACATAAAGTTTTCTATTGAATTTCCAATCGACATTCACTGTTTTATTCCTCCCCGCTGCGATCATTTCGCACTTTGAGTGAGGAATGAAATGAGTTTCGGTCGTTCTTTCGCGCTAAACAGTGAAAACAGTGAAAAACTTTTGTTTTCGCTATGTTTAGTGCGAGATAGCGTTACATTTTGAGAGACTCTCTAACGTTCTCTAACGTCTGTTTTTTCTCTGCGCTCTCTTGCTCTCTCGAATTCTCATCTGATCTTCTCGTGAAAAAATTAGGTAATATCTGATACCATCGAATTCGCAGGAATGCTGAATCGAAACGAGGCTGGTTGGCTTCTGCCAAGGCGTGAGGAAATTTGGAAAGCGCATGGCCAGACGATCGATTATTGGAAATGGTTCACCGGTGAGATTATGCCTGATGATCAGTGTCGAATAGAGCCCGAGAAATGATTCCGCCTTCTCTTCATTTCACACATTCTCTCGTCGACTGAGCGGGCGAAAGAGTGTGTGAAATGAAGAGACGGCGGTATCGTTTCTCGAGCTCTAGTGTAGAACGATGTGCATAAATATTGATTTGAAAGAAATATCTGCAGAACGTCAAACTCCGTCTGGTTTAAAATGCAGTGACAATCCCCAACATGCGATCATTGCCAGTAAGATTTGAATAAAATACGATTTACAAAATTAGACTAATTTACAGATAACGCCAGCAGCAAATGCGCGGCACACGGACAGTGGAAGGTTGACGATGCGAAAAATGCGTCAGTCGTTGCATTATCTAATGATTATTTTCTCCCTATTGTTTGATGGAAAACATAAAAAAACACACACGCATTTATTGCAGTAACATCGCACTCTGTGTGAGAGACGCACAGTGCCCACTTTGCCCACTACAGAAAAAACCGAAGGCGCCGGGTGATTTACTAATTAGATTTAAATTGAGATAATGTATGTAATTTTAGTAACGTCAACTTCGACTACAACAACCACGACAACTACTATGCCGATTTTGGTAAGCTGACGAAGCACAAAGGCAGGTCCATTGGATTGGACATATACGTAGAATATTATTCAGAAAGTGCGAGGAATGAGTAAGCAGGTAGGCAAGATAATAAACAGCGAAAACAGTCAACTAAGTGTTGTAAATTGAAAGCACGGCCCTTTATCCATTTAAAAATTCTGATCAAAGCGTTATAGAAAAAAGATTGGAAAATGAAATCAAAATGTCTGAATGCCTATTTCAGAGAGGTTCTCCAAACGATTCACATCTGTTGCCTCTCTGGTCGGTTCAATAATGTCGAGAGTCCCAATGGGCAAAACATTCCAGTTACTTCTACAACTTTGGCAGAGTTTTGCATGCTTTCGCGGCCAATTACGCTGGCTACCAAGTAATTCAGAAAAATGGAATCTGGTACGAAAGATGGAATGGCGCCGGTTAGTGGATTGGTAGTGATAACGGTTGCGAAAGGTAACCTACCCTAGAAGCGTTGGACCGCAGGTGTCTAACAGATGACCTTACCGGCGAGTCCCACCTAGCGTTGTCTTATGACTGTAAAATCGCTTGACGTGGATACACCTTTACCTCTTTTTTTCTGTCGCTCCATACAGATTATTATAGAAAAATGATGAAACTAGGTGATACCGGTCTTCGGTAGTACCAATACCGAGCCTGTGTAATGTAATTTTTTTTTAAAATACGACTCAATCAGGTGTATTGGGCGGCACTCTGTCAGACCAGGGATACGCAAAACTGAATACATTCTGCAACGATCCTGAGCACACAAAGTGGATCAAGTTCATGTGGTTCACCAAATTAGGCGACGGCTGGATACACATGTGGGGAGATAATCCTGCCCAGGTGTGCTTTTGAGTGATCCAAATAGATAAATTCTAGCAATTCAGATAAAGCACTTGGGTGTGGGATACGTTGCGCAGAGGCAAGTTTGTGGCGCCTCGATTCCCATTAGATTGTACGGCTGTGCAGTGTCGCAAGGTATATATGATATATACTATCATATCATATATGAGGCTGATTGTCTAAGAATCGACCAAGATCTGTTGCGATTTTTCTTGTGATTACAGTGATTTTTCGAAATCACTGTACCAGAGATGTTTGGCACCCTCGATAACCTCTACCATATTTGCGAAAAATCACTGTACCACTTCATACATAACTTTGTTCGATTCTTAGGCAACCAGCCTCATATGACAACTCGGAAACGATTAGAAATCGAATCAATTTTAGATCTCATGTACGGCACAAATCTCGAGTGGAATACGTTCTACAAAGGACGCGTCTGGAACGGAAATCAGCCCTATTTCTATCTGTGGCCAACGGGAAAGGGCGTATTGGAATGAATCCTCGAGCGATCATGAATCATTATTGAATCGCACATTATTACATGCATTGCATTGAACGCATTCTCTATTGTGAGCCTTCATGGGTGGAATCTGATGTAGATATTAGTGCTCTACCTACCCACAACATTCTGACTCCCTTTGTTCTTCCCAGATAAGAGTGAACAAGGGGATTAACTTTTGAATATTCCCGCCACACCGTAATCGGACTGCAAATCGAAATCAGACTATGAAATGTTTCTGAAACTTTTCCCGATTTCAACCGTTCATCGCAATTCAGAATGAAAATCGGGATAAGTTTCAAGCACATTTCATATTTCATGTTTGCAGTTCGACTACGACGCTTTTGTGTCGGTGTAGAATGCTTTGTACTAGTGTTGATCGTTCGGAACGGAATGACGGAATTCCGAACTTTTGATCAAATTATCCCCTCACTTCGGAACGGACGAGAGTCGAACAATGGCCGTTCCGGAATGAGAAATCCAATTAGTTCATTGTCCGAACTCATTCCGAGCGCTAATTGAATCAATTCCGGAACGAGGCAATTTTGATCACTCTCATTCGGCCGTTCCGAAAGCCGAACGATCAACCCTACTTCGTACCCTATATTCGCGACGATCCTTGTAGCGCGTGCGTATGGGTGAATATTCTCAGGTTATTGATAAATGACCATCTTAGATATTGGGCTGATTCCAATTAGGAGATAAAATGGGAACGTTCTCACTGGCTCTTCTGAATCTATCCGCGTACGGAACTACCTGCTGACCAACGGGTGCACTACGAGCAAAATGAATGTGCCCATCGTCATCAGCACCCTCAAGAACACCATTTACCCATCCGAATTTGCTCGATTTTTATTCAAACGTCCTCATATTTGATGCAAATTGATCTTTCACAAACTCATTCTCTTCTCATTCTTCTCGTTCTTCCCCATCGCGTGCGGTTCCCTCTCTCAAGGGAGGAGGAATAGCTGAGCGGGTTCGTTGATTTTACTTCACTATCAAGACTATCAGATACGCTTAATGCTAGATTACCTTGATATAATGTGTACTTATCGAGATATTATTTCCCATTCAACATGTAGCTGACCTTTTATACTAACGTTCGGGGGGGGGGGGTAGTTAGGAAAATAGCGGGAGGAGGCTAGTGATCTACCTGTCCTCCTTTCCTTTACCTCTCTCCCGAGAAATCGATAGCTCGCTAACCAGCACATTGAGTTTACTGAGACTGTCAAATGCCCGATAAGAACCTTTCTACACGGCATGTTCATGATCAATCTTGGTAGTTCTCCGGAGTATCAATCGCTATCAAGCGCGAGTAAACAACCTCTCTCTCTGATCAATCAACCACGCTTATCTCTGTTTCGCTCTGTTTGGAGCGAGCGCATCAATACTCTTCCTTAGTGGCCACACCATAACAAGTGGTGTTGCCTTCACGCTTGCGCGTTTTTGTTGCAACCATTTCCGTTCTCATGTTTTTTCTATATCTATGCTCATTTTTCCGACCATTAATTCATGCAAAGCAACGTGATTTGAGTCCATTTTACCTTGGTGAACCGCCTGAGAAAATATTGATGGTACACTCTATTCCTAGAGCGTTTGTTGATACAACTGATAGTCCCATAATATTCATTACCAATTCAATAATTATCGATGTTTTTCTAGTATGCACACCCGCGCGGTCGACTTCGCGCTGCATCGCGGCATCGACGCCCGTCCCATGGCCAACGATGAAGCAGTGATCCTGGCCGGCCAGATGGAAGGACTCAAGGTACGGTAGATAGAGTACGGTAACTAGACAGAAGAAGGGGTACTGTGATACGGTAACTAAGCTAGAAGTGCCCTCCCCTCCTACGGACAGCATTTATTTCTAAAGAAAGTGTTGTCAGTTTTGATAAACTGTGTTGTATTGAGAATAGAGTAGGAAGGATGCGATATTTCAGTTTGCGATTCACTCATCCTACCGTACCCATTCCAGACCCTTCCCCTGACTAAACGCTCACTATCCCATCCATTTCAGTTTGCGATCCACTTCCCACCATATCCCTTCCAGACCCTCCCTCTGCCCCGTCTTGCCGACCGCCTCGGCAACGTGGTCCACATGCCCACGCTCCTGGAGGGCGTGAGCGGCATCGGCGAGGGCGCCGTGATGCCGGTGCACTTCAATCGGGTGCAGGTACGGTAAAATTACAAAAAAACGGCTGTAGTAATTGCGCTGAGTGGTTATGGTGGTTGGAATGTGGTAGGTAACTAGGCACCGATGTGGCAACAGTGTAATACTTAAATCGGATCCACTTTCGGTAGGGCACAGTAGCTGATACGGAGGGTGTCACATAGTTTCTTGATAGCATTGAAAAAGCATTTAGATATGGTAGGCAAATCGTAGTACGCTAGCACGGGTACGGTAACTCACTTTCAGTATTTCTTCACCTAATAGCTATGATACAGTCAAGAAATTGGTGCATGGTTGATACGAAGTCCTCGAGATAAAGTGATTCAATATTTCCAGGTCCTGTCCATCCCCTCTGCCCACTCTCGCTGCAACTCGTCCGCCAACGCGATCGCGTTCAAGAAACTGCTCACTCAGGCGATCCGGGCCGCGGACAAGCACGCCAAGGTATACGGTAGGAGAGGGATCGCGAACTGAAAAAAAAGAAAAGCGCGGAAAAACTACGGTAAATGCGGTAGTGGGACAGGAACAAAAACTGATAGCGCAAGTTGAGAAGTGCTTGTTAGTTGAAGTAGAATACGGTTCGGTGGGAAATTGCTCACTCGCCAAGCACGACAAGGTATACGGTAGGGGATCACGAACTGAATGATATAGCCCAGAAGAAGTACGGTGAATACGGTAGTGGCATAGGAATAGTGAACTGATTATTATGTGAAGAATCCGTTTTCATTATTGATACTGTGACCTGTAAAAGGGAATCTTATTCTCCACCCTGACAACCCTAGTTTCGATGAAGGGTGAATCTCGTAGGTGTGAAATTATAAAGATCAAAGATCAATTCCCCCTCATCTCAGATGCTCTCCATCATTCTCATCACGCGCAGCGCGCACGCCGTACCGCACGTCGCCACCGCTGCCAGGTTATGGCTCATATGTGGCGTACACACTCAGCTCACCCAGCCCTACAACTTGTGCAAGTATGAAAGGGATCCCTGAGATCGACCTTTTCCCCTAGTTCCGGGCCTATGTTCAAAATCTCAGAAAGTCGCTCATATTACCTTTCTCAGACTCTTTCCGTCCTCTGCAATGTATCTCTCCGGACGGAACTCTTTCGGATTCTCGAAGATGGGATCATTCCAGAGAACATAGTGAATGTCAGCGTGGATCGACATGTTCTCAGGGATGATGTGACCCTGAAATAACACATAAAGTGGCCCATTTCATCGTAGATACCTTCAAATATTAATAACTTACAGGAAAGCGATCAAATATTAATAACTTACAGCAAGCTCCGTCGGTTTATGCGTTCGTCTCGTAACGTTCGTTCGTAGAATATTCGCGAGCCGTTGAACTTCGTGGATCAACGCTTGCGTGTACAGCATCTAGATGATTTAGTTCTCAAATGCATGAAGGATTTTCATACAAACCTTGTTTTTATCGTCCAATGACGGTAGTCTCTCTTTACCAATCACTCGGTGAACCTCCGTACGGAATTTCTCCTAGATCAAGAAAAATACTGGAAAACGAATTCATCAAGCAAATACCTGTGCAGCTTGATTCGTTGCCAGGAAGAGTGTAGCCCATCTCAATGTCGTCGTAGTCGTTTCTTGACCAGCAGCGAAGAAATCGGCACAAGTGGCGATTAGATTATCTTGACTGGAAAAGAACACTTAGATATTGTTAGACTGAACAAGGTTGGACAAACTCCAGAAAAGGGTTTAATTGCATTCGCTGCTTGTAAGCGTGAACAAAGTTCAGAGGCTCCGCGTCCTCTTCGTAATTTTCGAGAGCTTTCGCTGCGTTTCGAACGATGTATTCGTTGTTCTGAGCTTATGAAACATGAACGATTTAATGAAGAAGAAAACAACCTTGCGCACGTTGGCCGCGTGTTTCTCCATTGCATGGTACCCGATGTATGGAACGTATTTGATCGAAGGGAAAACGAGAGCGAGAGGAAGTAATTTACTGGTGGAGATCTCGGTTATTTTTTTTTTTTTTTTTTTTTTTTTTTTTATTGTATTTCTCAATTGTTCAAAATTTTACTGGGAAGTTCGGCGACGTTTGGAAATTAAAAATATGCTTTTGTGTTTTATAAATCAAAAATTTAAAGAAAAGTTATTTATCGATCGCCATTAATGATTAGGTTGATCACTGCTTGGATACTGAAGTGATTTGATTGACATTTTGTTAAAAAGCAATAAAAGATGTAAAGAAAGTTATTTATCGATTGCCAATATTGGTGAGGGTCTGGCGAGGGGTGAGGGATTGGATACGGTAGTCGATTACTTTTTGGTGTTTTTGTTGAAAAAAAATTAAAAAGTTCAAGAAAAGTAGTTTATCGATCGCCAATAATTTGTTTCGGCGTGTTGTGGTAAGAAAATCAGAGGTTTGATGAAAAATCATTTATCGATCGCCAGTAATGGTGAGGGCTGGTCGACGATTGGATACGGTAGTCGTGTTACTGCTTCTTGGTCACGTGCACAGCGTCGAAGGCGCCGCACTTGACTGTGCCCGATGTGATCTGAGATTACGGTATAACTTAAAAATAGGTGATGATCGCGAACTGACTACACTACGGTATCATGAAGTCAATAAGTATACGGTTAAATCGATTGAATCCCATACTAGCTCAATAATATTGGGCAATCAATTACTAGGAATGTGTGAGAATCGCTAACTGACTTCAGTATAGTAGATTGGTGGCTATCAGAGGGTACGGTAGGTACCGATCGCAAACTGATTCACGAGCTCACCTCGGGCAGCGAGTTCACTGCGGCCTGGATGAACTGAAGCACTCGCGCGCAACGCTCGAACGCGCCTCCGATCTCGAAGTGAACTCCTGCAAGACATTACTCCATTTGAAAAAAAGATCAACTAATTTCCAGTATTGTGAGATATTGTGGCACTTCATTCCCCACGGAGATGAGTTGTGCCATTTTTTCGTAGTAGTCTACGATGATATTTTTTAAAAATGTTTACCGAACTTGCCGCCCACATTCTCCGCGGACTTGTCCATGTTCTGGAGGGCGCGGAAGGAGATGCCCTCCTTGTCGGCGAACTCCTTGAGCTGGAATGGATATGGACCATTAAAAGATAGTCATTGACAGCTCAGCTAGCGTCTTACTTTTCCTAGGGTTTCGCATCCATTAATCAACTTATAGATCAACTTATAGACTCAAGCAACGTTTTGCCTTTAGCGCCGCCAGCACTTTCATTCCTTCTGTCAACATCAAGTCGTCGTCTGTTACCTTTTGCTCCACCTTGCCTATGCTCATCTGCTAAATGAATTGGCATAGATCGGTCTAACCCTAAACAGTTATCTCTTGAATAATTTACCTTCTGCTCCACCTTCTCCATGTTCACTGCATTCGTTGCCAGGGCGAAGTCCTCGTTGCTCATCACCACGACGTGCACTGAAGATTGACCATGACTGCATTCATGATGATCTCATAGTATCGCAATCTAGTTATAGCTATTGTATTATGGGCAGCCGTCTCTTCATATCATCGCACACTCCTCGCTCGAATGAGGAAAGAGTTTGCAGTACGAAGAGACCCATATTGTTAGTCTAATCGCTTACCGTCCTCCTCAACCGATCTTTTCTTTCGGCCGGTTGAGTTTCCAGCGGTCGGAGCACAGGCCTGAAACATCATTCCTTTTCGATTGTGGCTCCACTCGGGTGTAGCGGGTGTGTTTAGGCTAGGTTAGTGTTTGCCTCGTCATCAATAATGCTGATCAAGCTGCATCATCATGCGAAATGTCTTCGGAGAATGGAGAATAGAATCAGACTCGAACCTCAGAATGATCGACGAAGGCGAGGGCTGCGATGAGAGCAAGAAGAGCGACGCCGGTCGTGAACTTGACGGTGAAGGACATGGTAGATCAGTGGAAGTGGATCTGAAGAAGGAATCTTTTCGACTATCCTAGCCTATAATGGACAAGAAATGGGGGATCTGGACAAGCGATTGGATAGGAGAGTACTGAAGGGAGAGGGATGAAGAGGAAGGAGAAGAAGATGCCATGATGCCTCAGCTCTCGTCTCCAGGACTTTTATAGTGCATATCAGCTTTTAGTTCAGCTTTGCCGATGCCGTTATGGTATTTACTCTGTATACGAAGGTAATGGGGCATGCAGTTAGAGATGGGAAGTGCCCTCCTCGGTTGAACGCTATCTCGTCTCTCAGATCGCTCCAAGCAAAGAAAGTCGAGTCATTCTCCCATTCCCAGCGGAACTGTGAAAATGATGGGATGTGGCAGGATTCTGGGCTGTTTCCGTAGTAGTTGTGTGACGAATGCGGTGTCTTTTCATCCTGAATTCTCTCTCAGCTCTTTGACATGAGAGAGCTTGCGAAATGAAGAGACGGTTTTTGCGAAGCCCCTATTTGTGTGAGGCATAGTGATGGGGTTGAGTCAGGATTCGTACTAGATCAGATGATGTGGTGGTCTCACATTGGTCTGCTATACGAAACTTTGTCGACTGTCATAACTGATTCGATTTTACGGCGAGACAGGAACTACGAAGCTATGGTTGGAAATACACTGGGAGAATCCAATAGGTATTGCATTCAGTGAAATTCTAAGCATTAGTGGTCAGAATTCATCAAGTGCGTTGGATGGAAATACATTGGGAGAAATCAAGTAGTATTTCGGTTATTTTCTTCGCAAATTCTTCCTTGCGTATTCTGTCATGACATGGAGTCTATTACGACAATTACTTCGAAAAATTAATAGGTTCTCTTGATCTACTGTCTCGTCTCGATCTTATTTGACTTGTTTCAACGTAATCAAACAAATAAATACCAATCATTTTATTTTCTAATATACAACCAAGAAATATAATCAATAATTAATCGTCCAATAATTAGACTTCATTCTCAGCCGGCTTCAAATCCTCCGTGTTTTCGTCTCCAGCGACTTTCTTATCGGCCTGAAATGAAAATTTCAATAAGAGTACGGTATCTGGATTACGGTAGTAACCATAAAAATCAATACTGTCTTACCTTGATGATCTTCTTCATCACAGTGACAGCGTCGAAGTTACCGCACTTGACCGTTCCGGATACGACCTGAATGTATTTCGTCATTATCTGATTACGGGAGGTCAATTGTAAACTAATCCAGTAGGTACGGTAGATTCATCGCAAACTGATTCAGTAGATACGGTAGTTCAGTCCCTATCGCAAACTGATTCACGACCCGGACCTCCTTGATCTCATTGCATGCTGCCTGGATGAACTGAAGTACACGCGAGCATCGCTCAAACGCACCCTCGACCGTGAAGTGAACTCCTGAAACGACTTGCTACTTTAGCCATTTCCATTATGATTTAGTATTATGTTTTGCAAAGTATTAGTTCGTAGTTGTTAGAGTTTAGTCGAAAAGTGCAATGAAAAGTAGCAACGACACTCACCGAACATTCCTCTGACATTCTCTGCGGTACGTGGCAGCTCTTCAAGCTGCTTGAACGAGATTCCCTCGATTTCGGCGAACTCTCGCAGCTGAAAACCCAGTTTTGGACTGGGTTTTTCTACACAGATGGAACACAAAGGTTAATAGAGTTATAAATAGAGTTAGGTATATCTTAATTTTGCGTGCTTGCCCACAGAGCACTTGAAATGATTAGACGAAATCCCACATTTTCAAGTTTCCAAGAGTACCTTCTTCTCCACGGTGACCATGTTTTCCTCCGCCTTGGCGAGATCAAAGGGCTCAGATGATTCGACGATCACGTGCACATCCTCCTCGACCTGGATAGTGACGATAATTGTAACCTGACTGTTCGATATTGCCGCAGAAATCAAAATGTGCAAAAGAAGATGATCAATTTACTAGATACGGTAGTCCCATCCCTATCGCAAACTGATTTTTCTTTACCTCCTTGATCTCATTGCATGCAGCCTGGATGAACTGAAGTACACGCGAGCATCGCTCAAAAGCACCCTCGACCGTGAAGTGAACTCCTGAAACGACTGGCTACATTAGTTATTTCCATCACGATTTTGTAGTAGGTTTTCAGCGAATTAGTTCATGGTGGATAGAGTTTAGTCGAAAAGTGCTGTGAAAAAATAGACTCACCGAACATTCCTCTAACATTTTCAGCGGTACGCGGCAGCTTTTCAAGCTGCTTGAATGCGATTCCCTCGATTTCGGCGAACTCTCTGAGCTGGAAAAATCATTTGGTTAAAATTCGGGGTTTAACTTCTTAGTTCCTGATACTACTATTTTTCTTGGCTTCATATACGCGGATGGTACACTATGAGTGGCTTTATCAGCACAGTGCACTCATCTAATCCATTAGAGCCCCCCCCCCCCTACCTCTACTTCCTTCTACTCCAAAACGTATCAATCTAACTATAATTATTGTTACTTTCGGTCTAGTTGCGCCTCGGGCGATCGTTATTAGATGGAGTAGTACTTGCGTACCTTCTTCTCCACCGTGACCATGTTCTCCGCCGCCTTGGCAAGGTCGAAGGGCTCTGAAGACTCGACGATCACGTGAACATCCTCCTCGACCTGGATAGTGACGATAATAGTAACCTGACCTATGGTAGATCCTACTGTTCGATATTGCCGCAGAAATCAATGTGTGCAAAAAAAAGATGATCAGGGCCAGACCTAACTTTTCGCGATTTTTTTCGCGAATTTTATCTGATATTGTGTAAAACGCACCGATCGCCTCCTTCTCCCCGCAGTCGTGTTGGTCTTGGTCGGTGCACAAGCCTGGAATAGATGTAATTGTCTTGCTTATCTTGAGTCTATCAGTGTCAGTGAGCATCCCAATCTTTCTATATATGTCTCCACCTACAAGGCCCTTGAATGATCATTCTTTGAAGTAGTCGATGGTTATAATAAAGACAACTTACCTCCGCGTAATCGACGAAGTATAATGCAGCAATGAGTGCGAGCACGAGGAGTGATGAGGACAGGACGAAAGTAGTGGAGGAAGACATGGTAGATCAGGAGGCCGAGTCGAGAAGAGAAGAAGAGGAGGCTAGTGAGGCCTTGGTGAGAGATCTGAAGAGCAGAAGACCGTTTATATACCAGAATTCTGGGTAAACCAAGAGCCAATCGTTCTTACGATTCGTACTGGTTGTGATGGTTTAATATACCTTGGGAAAGGGCGAAATGAAGATCTGTTCATCTTGACAACCCACATGCCGACTATAGTGGGAGACCATCGAGCCATACGGTCGTACTAGTTATGATTGTTCGTGAGAAATCGTGAATTGAAGAGACGATGATTGGTGTTTGATCTGTACTTGGTATTTTGTGAGATGAAGGAGATGAGAGCTGTGCAGAATGTTATGGGCACTATTTGATTGATATTTCTCCATCAGAGGTCCATGTGAATCTGATCCTTTGGTTTCGTTCTGTCGTATAGGTGCGATCATGTGAGAAAGTACTGGACTTTTCCTTCGTCAGATTTGATTTGCTACTCACTGGATTATGCAGAGTCATCTTAGGTATAAAATGATTTTTTGAACCAGTTGGCCAGGTATTTTACAGACATTGCTTGACACAATTCGAAATTTTTACCAATAAAAATCGATTTGATTTAATTTGACTGATCTCACGGTGAGAAGTCTATCAAAGGAAATTGGTAAAGTCTGCGAAGTGTTCACTCTAGAGCCGTCGCTTTCAGAGACTATCTGAGTTTTTTTTTGGCTTTTTTTGTTGGATGAAGCACGCCTTTGCAATTGTCCAACGTTATTTCACGTCAATGAAAAGCCAACAAAAATCAAGCGTTAGATAAGTTATTTATGTTATTCTCTGATGTTAGAATTTTTTTTTAAATTCAAAAGCAAAGCCGCTAGCAGAAAGTAACAATTAGATGCCTTCCCGAAATTCAACATCTTCACGCTCATTACTCGTTATTACGCTGGGAATTTCGAATTTGCCTTTTCGAAGATCTGTATTGTTTCAATCAAAACAACGAACGCAATACCACATAACCAATTTATTAACTGCTCCCAACAATAACAAAATAATCAATAAGAAATAATTTGGCGACTGATAATTAGACTTGATTCTCTTCAACCGCAGACTTGACTTCTTCCTGAGGCTTCTCCGCTTCAGGGAGCGCTTCCGCCTTCTTCTTTTCGTCCTGAACATAATTTTAGGTTAGGATACGGTATTCAAACTACGGTATCAGTCCAATAAAATCGATAATCCCTCACCTTGCTTTCCTTCTTGGTCACATGAACCGGTTCGAAGGCGCCGCACTTGACCGTACCAGAGACGACCTGAGTGTATTTCGTCATCATCTGGATACGGTAGGTTAATCACAAACTGATTCAGTAGGTACGGTAGTCCTATTCCTATCGCAAACTGATTTACTAAATAAGGTAGCCCGAACCCTATCGCAAACTGAATCACGACCCGACCTCCTTGATCTCGTTGCATGCTGCCTGGATGAATTGAAGCACGCGAGCGCATCGCTCGAAAGCGCCCTCGACAGTGAAGTGAACTCCTGAAAGGGAAGTGATAGAGATACGGTGACAGGAAATGATTGTTGGCCCATGAAGACTGATTTACATGGATACGATTATGGAATACGTAGATCACTACGAGGCCAATAACTATTCTATGCCTCATGTGCATCTACGTGGATGCGGTCACAGAATAGGTATACATCATTACAAGGTTAGTGAATAGCGTTTAAATGGAGTTAGCTTATAATAAATTGAATAAATTCACTCACCGAACTTTCCTCCCACATTCTCGGCCGTGCGGGGCAGCTCCTGGAGCTGCTTGAACGCAATGCCTTCGATGTCCGCGAACTCCTTGAGCTGCAATCAGGATTGATCAGATTCAGAGTCATACTGCGGACTGATATCCGAATGATTTTTCCCTAATATTCTTCTAGACAATTTTGAATTTTTCGATGCCACAGATCTCCATGAGCTGTAGCTACGATTGGTTAGATACAGTATCATAATGTTTCATACATGTTTAGAAGAAAACACTTTGCTATACTCCTTTTCGCATCTCAATCCCAACTGGGTGAAGTCGCCGGTAGGTTCAAAATCGGGAAAATATGAGAAACTCTATCGATAACCGCACCTTCTTCTCCACGGTGATCATGTTCTCCTCCGCTTTGGCGAGGTCGAACAGCTCAGATGACGTGACGATGACGTGGACGTCGTCTTCGATCTGGAAGAGAAAGCCTATCGCCTGCGCCTCATGATCACTTTCTCTTGTTTCTCTAATGCGGCGAATAGTGTCGGCGTCCGGACGAAAATGAGGTAGACGATTTCGTCAGAGAGTGGTACACATGAGAGGGGTCGTCTCTCTCATTTTCGTCTAGACGTCGACACTGTTCGCTGCATTAGTGTCTAAAGGGCACCAAAATCGTTTCGAATCTGTTCTCTAGAATTGAGAGTGTCTGATTTTCCTATCACTACTGACTATTCCTAAACTGTCCCAAGACCATATTCTATACATACCATATTTTTTAGGATTATTTTATTTCAAAATATCTCTTGTTACTCACCGATCGCTTTCTCCTGCCCGACATGTTGCCGCCCATCATGCCCATGGTCGGCGCGCAGGCCTGGAAAGAGATATTAGTCGATCAGGAAATGGAATTCTACGAGTCTTTTCTACCGGAGCTATTGTAGCTAATGAGCAAAAATCGTGATAGCTACCAGAGAAAAATGAAGCCGGATTAGTATTTCCCGAGAGCTGGATGCTATAGATCAGGATAGTATAGCTTACATCCGCCTGATCAGCGATGGTGAATTTTAGTTATGCACGGTATCATGGAGTAATGTATCCAGAATAAGGTCGTACTAGACTAGAATATGCTGCAGCATACTTGGCTAGCTCACATCCGACTGAGCAACTATTAGCAACCACGTCGTTTTACCCTAATCAGACTGTGCGAGGAAAAGTTAGAAAATAGGCATCAATAGCTTACATCCGACTGGTCAACGAAAGCGAATGCCGCGAAGAGTGCGAGCACGAAAAAGGAGGATGAGAGAGCGAAGGTGGTGGCGGAGGCCATTGATGGGGCTGGAAATATTACGATTCTCATGCAAATTTAGGCACAATTTGACCAGAAGCTTACTACAATTTAGTGGTAAATCAAGGTATAATCCAGGCCGGAAAAAACGACAGAAAACTTAAATTGCTTGAGAAGTGAGGAAGAGGAGAAGGAGATGAGAAGCTCGAGAGCTGGTGCTTCTGCCATGACTTGGGCTGCTTTTATAGCAGCCTTTACGGGTAAATCGTGGTTATGATGCGTTCGAGAAATGAGGGGAAAACTCCATTATCGATATGATAGACCGCATAGGTGTATTTGAGCCCGGTATCACATCAATCAGAGATACGAGATAGCGTGTGAAATGAAGAGAGCCTATTGCTTCCCAGTCATCTCGATTGTTCATCTCAATAGTGAGCTAAGGCCATGCGCAGCCATCCGTAAAGACTGTACAAGGGAGGGCAAATAGTGGAAATGGAGAGGGCTATGCTCCTCTTGTGTGATAATACTGTTCGCGGTGACAGGCAGTGCTAGACACCAAGAGTAGATGTGCTGGATGAATTCTTTATGTATTTGCATATTTTATCCCAACTGATGTAGGACAAGAGGACAAGTGGGCTTGTCCTAGTATTTGAATATTCTCCAATATTTCATCAATTTCTCCATTTTCTAAAACAGTGAGTAGGTAATAGTGATATTTGATCTGTGAATTTGATCTTTGATCTTTCCAAAATGAAATTTTCTCTTGCAGATGTTTTTCTCAATTCTCGCTCAAGACGGCCAAGTACTCCGCCCTCACCACTGTACGCGTGGAGTGCCACTTTGTCGATGTGAGAAATTGTATCGATTTTCGAGTCCTTCCTGGATTCTTACAGGAAAAAAGCGTTTTAAAATTCATAAACATCGAATCCGAAAAGAAACGAGATCAGTCATTATTGCTATTTTTCAAAAAAAAAATTCAAGCAAACCTTGCTAGTTGTGTGTCTCATGTGTTTCACTTTCACTTTATCATTTCAACAGCTTGAACGGCTACCTAGCCTATACTCAATGCACAAAAGGATATTTATCTCAGGACGACAAAGTCTCGGATGCCGACTGGACCGCGCTCGACCGACTCGTTCACGGCGTGCAGTCCACGCAGTGGGTAAGGAAATGTTGATCTTTGTTCTTTGATCTTTGATCTTTCATATTTGATCTTTGATCTCTCTAGATCGTCGACCGCCCTGCTAATCTGATGAACGTGGATGACATGGTGAAGGCGGCGGCGAGTGTGGCCAGGGCACTCAGCATCAATCCTGTGATTATTCGGGTAAGAAATATTTTAACAAATATATAATAAATGGGGAATTAGAACATATTGAAACTGCAAAGAATGTTTTGTGATTAGCGAATGCATCGATCCCGTGATCATTCGGGTACGATCGTGAAGATATTTTTTTTAACGTTTAGCGAAAATCTACACAAAATAACGCATCAGGAAAATTCGGACATTCGTCAGTCGGTTTTGGTGAACAATTGCTCAATTTGACCGAGATTTTATGTTATTTATTCCATAAATAATTGAATTCACAGGGCGAGCAACTGCGCGACCTCGGCTTCGGTGGCATCTACAACGTGGTAATTAATAAATTATTTTTAATACATTACTTATTAATTAAATAAAATAAATTAAATTCACTACTTTCAGGGACGATCAATATCATATGACCGTGGTTGCGTAAGAATCGAACATGGGTTGGTACACCTATTTTTCGAAAAGTTGTGGAAAGAGGTTCTCGAGGGTGCTGATGATTATGGCGTACTTCATTTTGCACAAACTTGATCGGTGCATCCATGCTGCAATCATGCTGTATCCGCGCTTCAAACCACTTTTTTCTCGTATATTGCTCTGAATATTTTTAAAAGTAATGAAAATTTGGCACCGTATGTAATTTTCGATGGGGAATCTGATGGAAATTATTAGAATGCTCAAAATCTTCATTTTGACGGGTTAAAATTTTTTTCTCGATTTCTAGGGATTTGTGGAAACCAATTTTCACACAGCCAGATGCGCGTCGTCGTTGGCATTATTTTTCATACCCAGGTTGTAAGGTTTGGGTTCGTCGGTTTTTTGATATTTTCATTTTTGTATTGCATATTTATCACTTTCATCCCCTCATTCCCTCCTTTCATTCCACTCTCGCCGCGCAACTCGCGCGGTGAGCGAGCAATTGAATGAGTTTCATTTTGTGACACGAATAAACAGAGCAAAGGTGATTATTGGATTTACACTTCACGATGTCTAGATTCTATTTTATACACATCATAACATGTTATTAAAGAAGGCGTCCCACGAACCGCGCGAGCGACTATGCAAAGTGAGGGATGAGAGGGGCGCTCTCCTCATTCCGCACGCTCTCTCGCTCGTTGCCTGCTTTTCAGGGTCACTTGGCACGCAGCCAATTGATCATAACTCAGTTCAAACGAAAAATGGTATCATAGGAGTTTCGAAAGTGTTATCGGGTAACAGCGACCCACCACCCCACATCGAGAACTCAGTTAGCCAGATATTCGTGGGACACCTTCTTTAAATTAAATTTAATAATTATATATATATAATTTCAGGCTTCACGGAGGAGCTGCACGTGCTGCTGTGCTGCGCGGAGAATGCCGTGTCGCCGGAAGCGAAGCGAATATTATTTTGATATTATTTAAATTATTATCCATCTTTTTCACAAAACTGTAAAAAAAATTCTCCTTCATGAAAATGTCGAAAAATGTATTATCATGGTGAACTTTTAATCTGTAAAACAGAAAAAATAATATCATAACTCTTCAGTAGGCTTTCAATCGTAACGAAACAACTAGTCGTTTAATAGGGAAATGAACCGCATTCTCACGAGAGACAGTGCGGAATAAGGAGAGCGATGAATGATTTGCATAATAATTGACTAGTTGTTTTGTTACGATTGAAAGTCTACTCTTCAGCAAGCCCGACGACATCATCACCCTCCTCTCCGGGCAGACGGTCGAGATCAACAACACGGATGCCGAGGGTAATGTTATTATTTTTGTTTATTTAAATTAAAATATTTAATTATGCTAATCATATTTCAAAACAAGATCCACAACACGCACGCGGAGAGAAATTTCATCTATTTTATTTAAATTATTATTTTAAATTAAATAAATTAAAATAATAATTAATACAGTAATTTAAAGGCCGCCTCGTGCTCGCGGACGGCGTCTACTACGCGAAGAACACGCTCAAGGTGGGATCCGGAGGCATTTTCCGGCTCTCACATTTTCCGGCACTCAATTCCGGCTGTCATCCTTAGTAGGGCTGTCCGAGTTCTGCATTCGGCTTGCTATTCCTCCCCCTGACCAGCGAATCCTTCATTTCATTCCTCACGTGCTTAATTCGATCATTATTTTCAATTATTTAAATGAATTAACTAATTAATTCACTAAGGTCTCCACAATCATCGACATTGCCACGCTGACAGTCGCGCAGTGCTCCGTCACGGGCAGATACCATGCGGCGATCATGAGCAATAGTGAGGAGTTGGAGAAAAAGGTGATTAGTATCTGGGGATTAGTAAGTTGACCTTAGGCGTTGGAGAGGAAGGTGCCTAGAAAAATCATCTTAGAAGACCTTAGGCGTCCTAAGGTCCTTAGGTTGTCTTAGGACCAAGTCAAATACCACACAATTCCAGGCCCAGCGCGCCGGTCTTGCCTCCGGCGACCTCTGCCATCCCATGCAGGTGCATTACTTAATAAATTTTATTTAATTAATTAAATTTATTTTTCAAATTAATTCCAGTACGTGCCCGACCTGCACATGAGCGACTACACGAGTGCCGTTGCGGACATGAAGAACGCCCAGCTCGGAGCGATGATGGTCCGTGATCTTTGGTCTTTGATCTTTGATCTTTGGTATTCAATCTTTGATCTTTGATCTATGTTCAGGCCGCCCCCTCGGAGCTCGCCGGGCTCTTCATCGCCGCACAGGTCGACCTCAAGGGTGAGCGACGATGATCTTTGATCTTTGGTCTTTGATCTCCGATCTCTTCAGATGGCACCGAGTGGCTGCACGTCGACATGGGCACGCTGGCGATGGCGGACGATAGAGCTACTGGATACGGTAGGATTACTGATTATTGAACACTGTTGTCATCGCGCCAATTTTCTAATTTTTGACAAAAACCGGTTCACATAAACTAAATTTAATATTCTTTTTTTTATTTTTTAAAAAATAATTTATTTTATTAATTTATTAATTAAAATTATATTATTTTAGGCGTGCCGCTGCTTGTCTCTCTTCTCGGCGAGTTCACCAACGCGCCGATACTCAGCGGACACTGCTCTGATTAATTATTGATCTTTGATCTCTAATTTTGATCTTTGATCTCTGTGAACTAGCACGAATTCGATAAATGATACATTTCGACTAGTTTTTTTTTCAGTAATGGAATGCTAGCTGCTTGACAATGAAATCGTGTCAGCCCAAAGCTGACGGAGTTTGCATACTCCAAGACAACTCTAACTACTCCAATACTCCAAGACGGTTATTTGAGTACTCAGTGCGCAATTTGGGTTGCAGCTTCTTCATTTCCCATACACACTCTCACTGCCCGACCGGTCGATTCCACTTGATGAATTTGATGCATCGCTCTGGCGTCGATGAAATATGATCCTTTTCCCGCCTCTTACTGGAAGCTCTTTCCTTCACTTACTCATCGCTTGGGTATGATAACAACACTTTTATTTTCTCATTCGTGCAGGACTTTGTTCTTTTGGTGCAGATATCTCCGCATAAAATGGGACTATTGCACATTATTTAGTGTACGATGACTATCTATGAGAACGGTGAAGCGGACTATGACCGCCAGTACTTGAACAGTTCAAAGAAATTTGTTTCGACTATGGTCATCACGCTGGCTGTTATGTTTGTTATCATGTTCGTCCGTGGCCAGGTCAGTTATTCCGTGATATTACATATATGTAAATATATATTGACGATTCTAATTCTTATCCGTCAATATTCATTCTCACTTCCGCGGAATAACTAAATCGATACCCGCTCTACTCGGATGTCAGTGACACCGGAAACTTGACCTATTCCCGAAACTCAACGCGTTTTTGCGAGGGAAACCCCGTAGTCCTAATAGACATCCTTCGTGCTGGTACTGCCTAGATCACGCGGTAAAGTAGACGCGAGGAAACGATCTGGCGCTCCGGACTGAATTGGCCTTGTATAGGGCGCAATTGCCTAGATTAACGGGATGACGTGACCTTGTTAACTTTACCTTTGCTTGCGTACTTGCAGCGACCTCTGCATCAATGGATCAAGATTGCCGTCACTGCACTCGTTGTGGCGCTCGTTGTGGACTACATGAGCTCCACCTCTCAACCGGTTCGTGCTTACTAGAGTTTGAAATACGGGCAAGCGTCTCCTTATTTGAACTGCTCTCTCACTGATGAGAGTAACGAGATATTGAAGAGACGAATATTTCTTTACGAATTGCATTTCTTGGGTTGTAGTTTCGGTTATCTATCCGACGATGCGGTTGAGCCCTTTCTTCCCTATTCTGTCATCCATTTGGTAGAAGAGGGAGAGAAGTAAAACAAGGGAAATCGACCAACGAAACATCTGCAGCACGACTCCACGATGAATGAATGTGTTTCAGTGAGCATCCGTAATCGTACACTTCATGCTCTTCATGGCGGCACCAAACGATTTATTATTTCTATATTATTTTCTTCCATCTTCGATAATAAATTTAACTTTTCAATGAACATTAACAATACGCCTTCAACATTCAGAGAAGATCAATGATTTCATATACAAACACTACATACCGTTCACTCTGATGTGCGATTCAAAATAAATTTTGATATTTTAAAAAATTAAAAATTCATTCAATCATTAGAAGAATTGGGCCGGGTAACATCTCAGGTATTATCTTCATTCTCTTCATTTCACACAATCTCTCATTATGTATCACGTCCATACCCTTTCCGCCCTGATCCCCTGCACCACTGCAAGCATCCAGCAATCAATATCAATCATTTATCAGAATCATGTGAATTGGTGTTATGTCACATTCTGATTTCTATGCGGTCAGCGGTCACGCTCATGAGTCCGAACCAACCAGGTGATCAGCATCTCCGTGTGTGCACTGTGCATAGCGCAAAGCATAGTCTGCTCGTTTCACAATTATCGTTTGATGTTCATATGATTGTGCCTACGACTCCGTTGTACTCGAAACTAAGGGTAGGTGAGAAAGGAAGGCAAATAAAAGGCAAAGTCGAAGTCGAAAGACCAAATGCTGACGCACGAAAAACATTGGAAGGATATGGCATGTTACTAGACGTTTCGAGTGCTTCAATGAAACATGTGTCTGTATTAAAGAAGGTGTCCCACGAATATCTGGCTAACGGAGTTCTCGATGTGAGATTGTGGGTCGTAGCTACCCGATAACACTTTCGAAACTGCGTTTCAAGTGACCCTGAAACGCAGGCAACGAACTAGAGAGTGTGCGAAATGAGGAGAGCGCCCCTCTCATTTTTCACTTTGCATAGTAACCCGTACGGTGCGTGAGACGCCTTCTTTAAATGAAATTAATGTACCAGCGGTCAGTCAGCTCAACGATGCTCGATAATGCTCGATTATGCGAACATTCGTTGTATAACTACAACGAATGTACAACGAATGGGTGAAGTATCCGCCTATTCGCTCACCAGCGTTAATTTTTCGCAATTCGGAGTTGCAATTCGGAGACAAACGGAGTTACTTCACGTGCCACTTCCTCAACTTTTGAGATAGTCCTCACGATGCAGCGTCTAATTATTTGGACTATAGTGGGTGCACGTTTGACTGTATTCTGAACCAATAGCCGCTTGAAATTGTCGTTCAAGGGATACGTGTCGATCAGCGATTTCGATGGAACTTAACTATAGTTGGTCGATAATGAAGTTAATGCACCACTTCGATGAAATATGATCTATTTCACCCTACATCCTCCCAGTAGTAGCGCCTTCCTTCATTCAGTTATCTCTTGCAGCGCTCGAACATTGTACATTTGTCCGTGACAGCAGCAGCTGACGTTGTTTGGCAATCTGTATCCTTGTTCCGCGTGCGATGGAATTATTTTAGATGTATCCTTATGCGGAATATATTGTCGTTGCTCTCATCGTAGCGGTCCTCGCGCGCTTGCTCATGATCTGCATCGCTCAAAATTTCGAGGAGGTAAGAGATTGGGGCACTACTATAGATCCGCGGGCCAGCCTCGGTAGAGTTCCGACAGTCCTAGACTAATATTTTTATGATTATTATATTACTTCAACTCAAAACTTAGTCATGAGGCTGCTTAGGCTCAGTGCGTAGTGCTTAGGCTTAGTCTGGTCCTGGCCCGCGGATCTATAGAAGTGCCGGATTGAGGAATGCGTCTCTCTTACTTACTTTCATGGAAACTTACTTTCTTTGACGAAAAAAATGAGCTTATGCTAAATCGACTGCGCTGATTAAGAATCTCTGCTAATTAGGCCGGTGAAGCAAGTTATGAGTCTTGTTAGCAACATTTTCAGATTCGTGACTGGACCCAGTTGGCAATTGCATCAATTGCAATGCTTACTGCTCTAGCCGCAATGATCATTGCGACGGCCCTGTGGACTGCGGTCTTTATCGAGTACTCGATGGAATACGACCGGTGGGTGCTTGTTATGACAGGAAATGTTAACTCTTATGATTCGTTCGGTGGAATACTTATCCTCTAATCTCAGGCAGAAGAAGTAATCACGGGACGATCGGGATATTTGAGGAGAAGACTCCCTTGTGTTTCGTTCTACCATAAATGTTCTTATCTCTCGTGCAGTATCGTTCGGGTTCACACACGCGATGGGCTTCCATTATACAGACTATTCCATCTTCGATTCGCGTGCTCTTTCACCAGCAATAGAGGAGAGACAGCGCACTAGGAGTGATGAGATGGATTATTCATTCTCTACTTATTATTATTTCTGATGCACACTATCACATTTTTACGCGAACTTGTTTATTGTTCCGCGCGTAACGAAATTGCTATTAAACTATGACCGCGTGTAAAATTAAGCATTAAATATATAATTGATGCTTGACGAGCATAAAACCATCCCAGAAATACAGTTTTATCATTAAAAACTAAGGAAAACAAGTGAAAATCGCGAAAAACGAAGCGGAAAGGGGCGGAGGCAACGTGATTGCCGCGCGGAATATTTTAGTAGGAATGCAATTATCATCGTATCATTTTAAAAATGTGATACTCACTGTCTGAAGTGTGGTATCGAGATCGAAAGCAAGAAAGAGGGTGTTATTACATTTTTTCCTGGGCTTACGCAGTGCAAGTAGTTCAATTCCCCGATGACTGAGTGCCTTTCCGAGTCGAGCTGTCATTTGAGGAATGTGTACCAAATTCCATGAATTTGCTACTCAAATACATTCATTCATTCACTCATAATCTATCAATATCATTAATTACAATCATTATTGTAATCAAG
>LS485104.1:0-31904 GCA_900490705.1 Pristionchus arcanus
TGCACCGTTCGAATGAAATGACGAAGAGAGATTATCACAAAGTGAGTGTGAATATTTTTTACTACTTCTCAATTTCATTATCTCAACGGAATTTTTCAATAGGGCGGCCGAAGGCTATGCCCAAAATTTGAATTGTGCTAGACGAGTTGCGCATCTCTAGATCATCGAGTGATCTACTGGAATATGGTAGCTATTCTCTTCCATTACAAAGCTTCCTCGCCGCTCTTCCTTTCTCTTTGAAAGGGATTCTGCCTTGCTTGGATCATTTGGTTTAGAATTGCATATCTCAAGGTATATTTTTGCTATTCTTTCTCTCCTCTCTCTCCCTCTCTTCGATGGCTACTCCCCGTCGCCTTATCTAGCAACCTTCTCCTCATCGATCAATACTGCCACGAACGTAGTCAAGTCACATCATCTCAAGCTTGAAAACCAACTTAACCTTGCATACCGCACCTCTAATAGATACCGGGAAATTGCCTTTCCCGGCCGATGCACCAATATTATCCTCGATTGGGGGTTGAGGATGGATGTATCTTTATCATACAATTCTCGTCTTATATGTGGACACAGAGGCATTATCAGAATGGCATTAGTCAACTCTCTTCTCCAATTAAGGTAGAATGGGGTGACGCATCCTACGTCAGACATTTCATTCATCCCTTTACTACAGAGTCAGACAAAGGCAAGTCCAACGCGTCTGATCTGCTCGATCGAAATAAAAACTCCTTCAAAGATGATGGAGCATGAATAGGTGCTCAAGACAGTTGCTGCGTGCACTAACAATAAGGACAGCGAGCACATAAGTTCAAGGGCGACATTAGTGGGGGCAGCCGGAGCCGTCAAAAGGATGCCGCGTCATCCTCTCTTCCCTCCGCCCGCCTCTCCCCGCTGTTTCTAACCCGGCGCATGCAGATCGCGCGTTCTCTTCATAGTCCCTCTAATCGCTATCCTGTGCGAGAGCGGGGAACCCCTGCCCAAATGGCTCGCGATCGAATTTTGGGCCTCTTTCAGCTATTGCAGAGGCCAGAAAATGTGCGAGCTCAAGGAAGCCCTTCCCTCAGGCGGGAGTGTAGCAACTTTCACGTATTGCTACCCTTTCCCCCGTCCAATCCCTAACCACTCAATTAACATTGGTTATGTTATGTCCATTCAATCGTTCTTTCACGCCACACCATTATCCTCTCTTGCCTGTAATCCAAAGGCGGAGATAGATCACTGACCTATGCGTCTTCCATCTCTTCCTTTCGATGTATTGATCTTCCCATCTCCTCTCCATCCTTGCCCACGTGCAAATCGATAGTGCGCGACTCCCCCGCCCCCTTCCCATCTCTCCTCCCGCTTCCCTTTCCACCTCATTCCTTCATCGGTCGCCCGCGCCGGCTCCCGCTCAAGGGATTATCCCCTACGAGCGAGTCATCACATCCAAGGGCATACCTGAGCGAGGGAGCTCCTTTGGGCGGCCCCTCCCTGACTCCGCCCCTCATCTCTCTTCCCTCCGTTCTCTATCCTGGCGCGTCTAGCACACACCCTCTAATATAGCTAGTGACCGCGACTCGTACTCCGTAGGTAAAAGACCCTGATCATCCATCCACAGAACCAGCGAAGGATCTCATCCATTCGGCCGATCACCCGCACCGGCACCTCTTCGCCCTCGAGCTAGTCAGCACATCCAAGGGCCCAGTCCCTGACCATCCATCCATAGATCCCACTGAGGATCCCATCCATTTCAGGTACCTCGGTTCCACTCAGAAGCAGTTTCGTCCCTAATCAGAGGAAGCACCTCTGTCCCATCACCCACTTCCCGCCCCCTCTTCTCACAACTATTGCCGTAATTTACTTGTAATATACATTTCGTCCATCCGCACATTATCATACAGCTCCACACTCTTCACCTTCAGCACCCAGAACCCCTCGCAAGCAGCCTAAGTGTAAGATTACTCTGTTCCTTGACCAACCGCCAGGTAATGCGGGTATAGTGGACTAATAGTTTGCATAATTCTGCATTACGAGATCTATTAGGAATTCCGATTGGAATTTGACCAGTTAGTCTGAACCGCGGAATGAGTATGGAGATTGTCTCGGAAAAAAACCGAGCTCACAACGAATTGGCAAGGTCGCATGATCCAATTCTTTTCATACATCTACATCTTACAATTACGAGAATTGTTTAAACAAAACAGTGGAATACAATTCTGTGAACTACTTCCGTCTGAGTCTAAACACAATTTAATGGGTGCGATTCCACTGGAAGTGGTCGGGCTTGAATTCGCCGGGAGCAGGGTGATTCTCCTCGAAGGCCGTCTCCAGTTTACCCTCATTGTACAGCTTGATCCTCTGGGCACGAATCGCCTGCAATCAATCAGCATTACAATAATTTTCATCATGCAATTGCCATAATTTTGTTCAAAACTTTCACGACTATATTTTGGTGAAGTAGAATAGTAGAAGCCAAACATCACTTGAGCATCATTTACACCACGCCTAATGCATTGTTGAAACACAAATCATACAGTTAGTTTAGAAGCTTCCTAGGGGGATTTTCAATAATTACCATATTGTTTATTAGTTTTCGACGAAAAAGTTTTCGTTTACAAACAGATTCAAGGAATTATTGCACAAGCCCGCCTGCATTGCTGGAAGAAAAAAAACAGAGCATATTATCAAAATCCGAGTATGATGAGTCAAACAAGCTAAATTCAAGAAAATCAAGTACCATTATTTCCCCTATCCATATCAATATGCAACAATATTGCTACCCAGAAAAGGTTAGAAGAAGTGAATACAGTACAGTAAAAAAATTCATGTTTCAGAAAACCATGAAAATAATTTATGATTTTAAAATCATGACCAGTTACCCGAATATGTTGAAGGATTTATCGTAGTCATACTCTCGTATTTTCTGGTTAACGATGTGATGGTAAATAAACGGAAGAATACCTCAGATCTCATCTTCTGCTTGTCGCCCGTGACGCACTCGTTGAAGTCTCTGTTCTCGAAGTCGCAGTACTTTCTGCCGAGCTTCGCCCCGTATGCCTCCATGCACTTGTAGAACTGCGCCTCGAAGAAGCCGCACAGGCGACCCTGCGATGGCAAATGTTGGAAAATATTGAGAAATAATTGCCGGCAAGTCTTGTTGTCAGAGCTTTATCAATTAGCTTGTACGATCAGCACTGAAATATTTATCAAAAATGAAGAAACGCTCAAATCATTTAGCCCGATCAGGAGTAACTTGAGGTATTTTTTGCCACAGCAAGCTGTTATAAGTATAGTTTGCTACGGCGCTCACGAAATTTATGGGGCATTTTCATATATAGGAAGTTACACACGTGTAAGCGTATTTGATTTTTTTTCTGCAGTGCTCAACTCAGAGGGAGATAAAAACGTTGCGACAAGCGTGCACGGACTTTTCAAATGATATAATAATCAAATAAATATGCGTACTTGCTGGGAAAGAGGCAGAGCGAGGGTATCCGAGAGGGGAGTCTTCAGGATAGGAGTCAAGCTTTGATAGCGATCCGGCATTACGTTTCCGGTCGCCATCTTTCTGTGAAAAGACGATGATTATTAGATTTAATGAGTTGATTATTACGAGGTAATACGCATAATTCGCGAGGAAAAAAGTGTAAAACCACTGAAGATTATCAAATGAAATTGTTAATGTTGTAGAATTTACTAGCAGAGCTACATTAAAAACACAATTATGTTTTTGCAGAATGAATTAGTCGCATACATAGAGTTCAATAGCGCTTGAATGATAAAATACTCAAGTGCGAACATTAATTTCTTTAGACGTTTATTTGGATTTGGAGAGTGAAAATGAGCCTACAAAACAGCCTAACGCGCCAGAACAACTCATTTAGAAGAGTAACAGGTGATAGCAAATCGCCGGAACCTAATAGGACACTTTAAAACAATGAAAAACTGTGCGAAACAAAGTTGTAAGGTCCAGCAACATCAACCAAAGAAAAAATTCGTTGTGAGATCTCACAGCATTTCACGCTAACCGCAGTAATTCCTAGCCGTTTTGTGCGCATTTAATTCCGTTTTGTGCGCGTTTCTCCTGAATAGTGAATTGAGTTTTTTTTACTATTTCACAGCGCGTTAAGCAAGGCAAGGTAGTTCGGTCGGTGCCGAGCGTGTGCTAAAAATTTCGATTCTGTCTTTTTATCACTAGTTCACCCACCCCGAAAAATGATCAAAATTCGCTTTTGGAACAGATTTTAAAATCAACCGTTCATGTTTTTACAATTATCTCTCAATGAATCGGTAGAGAAACCTTCTGGTAACGCTATTATAACAAGGAATACAACATTAACGCGAAATTAAGCGAGTTGATTGCTTTCCTGTGAACCATACTCCTCAAATCCATCAGCCTCTTTTTGCCGTTTCGCGGAGCGCTCATTATATTTTCCACGTTTTTGCATCTATGAGTCGGTAGGGAGTTCAGTTGTGAATATTTTGCGCCTTTGAACAAGTTGATTAAGCGAAAACTTAAGGAATTGATTGGTTTTCTGTGAATCAAACCTTCGGCATTGAGGCATGACGTTTTTAATAGATTTTTAAGCGTTGAATGCTTATTGTTTGGGTATCAAGCAATATTATAGATAAATAGCGAGTGAAATATGGCTTAATTAATACCAAACATCTTCATTATTGATTTTTCTGAAAATTCCTGACTCATCAAACTTAAGTTGACCTGACTCAAATAACCGCAACGCGTTAAAAATTGAAAGGCGTCGCGGCTGCACCACCGAACCTCTAACTTGCTGTGTATTTATAAATTCCATTTTTGTGGCTTTGACGATGCCCATCGCGATGGGCAAAATCATATTAGTCATCAAAAATAAACAAAAAATAGGATTTCGTGGATTGGATCTCGCGACGACACATTGATCTCTCTTTTTCAACAGATATTGCTCACACCGTTCTGGCACAGTTATCACTTGAATGACTTAATATTTACAATAACCTTTATCGATTTATCGATCGATCGAATCGTTGGAATGAACAGTTTGACCATGAATGAGGGGCATCCCTGGGAATATACGAGGATAACACATGGGCCGATCCGATCACAACTGATTATTAGCGTCGATATGAAACGGGGAATTTGGCTGGTAAACTCATAGGGTGAACATCACAAATTGGCTCGTACATCGCCTAATTTCATGCGCAATCTCGTCGGTCAAACAGAGCGAGAGAGCACGTGAATCGAGGAGGGTGCCGGCCTACCGTATGACTAGATCTACACATTATGCTATGGCAAAATGCTCACAACCAGAGAAAATGAACAAAATGAGAAAGAAGAATTGTACGGCAAAAATAATAAGCTCAAGGAATCATTTGAAATTATGCAAAGACAACAATCAAAATGCGAATTGTGCAAAAAGTAAAACAACAATCAAACTCTGAAACATACTCTGGATAGCTCTGATAGACTGTGTAAACTCTGTGTTATCTACTCTGTTACTGTGGTTAGTGTCCTGTCATTACTGTGTTTAGCGACGATACTCTGATTTACAATAATTATGTACTCTTATTGGCAACTGCTCGAGGGAGAATGGGTCGAGAGGGCGCGATGAATGTATAGTTAGGTATGTGATTGTAGAATGGATAATGAGGAGTGTTGTACACCGGCATGATCAACCTGAAATAATGATCGATTAGGCAGTGATCAAAGATCAAAGATCAATTCTCGATCAACAGTACAGTAATCAGGAAGCGAGGCAGAGATCGAAGATCAGTCTACGATCAGTCTACAGTATCCCTCATCTACCGTAATCAATCGATAACTCACTCGTAGAGGATGATTAGGAGAATGACAGCAATGATGAAGACGATGGCGAGGTTGCGAAGTTGACGACCTACCAAAGATCAAAGATCACAGAGTTCAAATCATTATTCTTATAGGACTACCCAATGGGAGAACTTATCAGTCGCTTGCTCCCACCAAAGTACTCATCCCAACTTTGAAACGCAAGTGTACCTAGTTGTGTCAAATTGTCCTGGTAGTTATTTGTCAATCGAGGCTCTATTTTCACTTCGGATAGAGTACAGACAAATGAAAATCCAAAAGATTAAAGATCAAAGACCAAAGATCAATGATCATTCCGTCCCTCGTCACCCACCCTTCATCGTCTCCTCCTCCTCTGCCACATCGAAATCCTCGCTCAGGCCGAACATTCCGACGATTGCGAACTACTGGAAATGGAAAGAGATCAAAGATCAAATATCGTCACTTAGGGATCAGACTATAGAGAGGAACAATCTTGCAGAAGATTATGACTTCAAGACAATATTTTCCCACTTTTCTGGGAAACAAAACAGTCTTCAGGCGATGCACAAAGTCTAGATGATATCTTGCTTCATAGTATTCTCAAAATGAAGGAGTTGTTGCTTCGACAATTGAATAAAGACAAACAATCGCCAGTCTCTCATCAGTCAGAGCCGTGAAAATCAAGGAAATTCAAGAGAGTCAGACAGTTTCTCAGTGAGTCTCACCTCGTCTCGCTCAGATGCTGGAAGATCTCGTCCAACGTCGTCTGCGACAGCGAGAAATCCTCGACGGCGAAGTGGTCTTTGACCTAAAGACGAGGACAATTGCGGATTGTTTGGAAGGGAGTTCAGAACTTCTTTTATTATGGTAGGTTCAGATAAAGGTCTGAATGGAAGCTAAATAGACAATAGACTAAAAAAAGCTATCTATGGCCTACCAATGGTCGTTTAATCTATTGATTCGGTAAGATTGGGGATAGATTCTTACACACCACCGATCTCGGGATTGCACCCAACACAACAAAGCGCCTTCCCCATCTAATCCCTTACAGATGTTTCCCACTATTCCTGACAACTCGTCCCATGCCTCTCCTCATTCCGCCTGCTCTCTCGTCTGTCTGACCGGCGAGAGAGCATGGAGAAATGAGAGAGACTCTCTTCTCCCATAGAACTCTGATCGACTCTCGCTCCTCTCCCGATAGACAAAAAAGATTCGCACGCCAATTTGTACACAAACGGGATGACTAATCTCTTGCATTCCTACTGAAAACGCGCGGCAAGGTCACGTATCTGACGTCGGCACTACTTTAGAGCGCGTATCCACGGACCTTGAGTAAAAGGAAAAGATGCATTCACGTCAAGCGATTTTACAGTGGTAAGTCCAGCTGCTAGTAATATAGATCCTAATCCTAAGCAACATAAAAGAGATCCTTAAGGTTAGCCGTATTAGATTAGGGTTGAACAATTATAAAGAAGTGTTTCTGACCTTGTTGACGACCTGCAGAATCTCGACTACGGTAGCGAGGTCGGACGGGATACGGTAGAAGGCAGCCGAGCAGTGGATGGCTATCAACTGAAATGGGGGAGTTATAGATACCGTAACCACGACTGCAAATCATGCAGACATGTCGTTGGCGAAGCGAAATGAACCAGCGGAATTGGTGTTTCAGGGATGCTACACATTGCTACCGAGCAGAATTTGAAACAATGGTCATGGTTCAAACGGCAAAAAATTAAAAATCCTAGAACTCCTGGCAGAATGCTAGTAATTACGCAATGTGCGAGATGTAAGTTTCAGAGATGCTATACATAGTCACCGTGGAACCTTTCAGACAATTCGGAATAGAGGTAGTGGGAAAAAATATGAAGCACAATATTCCAGAACTCCAGGCTGAATTCATGTCGTTTCAACACTCGGGATTTGAGTTTTAGCGATGTTACACATTGCTATCGAGCAGAATTTGAAACAATTGTCGTAGTTCAGAAAGGAAAAAATTCAAAATACTAGAACTCGAATAGTATCAGTCCAACCGACTAAAGCAAAGAGGAAAAAAGTCAAAATCATAGAACTGCTGGCAGAATGCTTATCGTTTCACCCTCCCCTCAACTCCTCACTCTTCCCTTTTTCCTATTTGTTCTTCGGATTCGAACTACTCTCGAGAACACTAGTAATCCCTTCGATAACGTGGGAAGTTCTTTTGCTAGTACTATTGACTGCTTGTTAGAAGCAATCAATTGTTAGTCCCACCGTATTCTTGCCACAACATCCCTTGTCCTCAAGTCGTATCCCCACAGTAACACCAGCGCACTATACTCAAACCCAACCGCACCTATCGTAACTTATCAGTATTCTGAACGGAATTGGATTGATTTGAAGTGTTTGGCAACAAATACTCTGACCATCAACCTCCAATCACATCCCAGAACAATAAGCATTTTGTGAAACACAGAAGTTCCATGTTCCCAACCATCGCGCTCTGAATCCACCTACATCACCCCGTACAAAAGCTATCTACCTTACCACCTACCGTAACCCTGACTACCGTACCTTAGCCCTACCGTAACCCTGATATGACTACCGTACCTTAGCCTTGGGTAGTCTCTCGCAGACAAAGTCCTCCGATTCCTCGGCCAGCTGAGTGGTCGCGAATTTGATCGTCAGTGAGAAACCCTCGCCGAATCTGAAGAGAATAAATAAAGTAAAGGTAAAGTAATCCCGCTAATCATTTTCGTCCTGAATATGAGGAAGATCACGAATAGGCCAGTAATTAAGGCAAACAATGTAAAATTATTGAAAGAAAAAAGAGAGCAAATCATTTGTTCATAATTGTTCATAATGGCAACAGAATCAATCTCCATTCGGATATTAGAACTATGTGCATTCGGTGAAGCACACAGTTAACTGGTTCACAACTATCCGATTCAGTCCAATCTCAGTTCCAACTATAGTAACCTAACAACCGCAAGCGTTCCTAAGGGTCTACGGTCCCCTAAGGACTAATTGTAAGTTTAAGGCACTCACTTGCTCTTAAGATGCTGCTTGCTGCCGAAACACTTATTCTTTCCTAATATCGTAACCTATCGGCACTCATTAATGCCTGCCATAAGGCTAACCGTAACCCTTACGTACTCACTTATTCTTAAGATGCTGCCTACTGCCTATGCACCTTATTTTTCCTAATACCGTAACGTAGCCAGCTACGAATCTCCCTAAGGACCAACGTAGCCTAAGGACTAATGCACTTACTTGTTCTTAAGATGCTGCTTGCTGCCGATGCACCGTATCTTTCCCTTGTCGAGGATGGCGATTCTCGTGCAGAGTGCCTCGCACTCCTCCATTGAATGAGAAGTGAGCACGACGGCACGACCCGCGCGTCTGAGAAGCGTTCATTTTCATTACTATACGGGGACCAACAAATATAGTGGTCTGACACTAATAGCAGAGGTATAATGGCTCAAAATCCGATTTTATGGTCTTTGTGGTATTTTGTGGTCTGACGACAGATTCCATTAAATATATAGTGGTCTGATTACCGGCCCGGTAGTTATGAAAATGTGTGCTGAGAAGGCAAAGGTAAATGGTAAAGGTTCACCCCGTACTCAAGGCACACGAAGCCCTGCGGGAGCCCACTGCTAGGCCAGTCACTATTTTAAAGGCCAACTCAGTTCGTAGGGCCCAATCTATTCTTCGGGCCTACTTTAGGTTAATTGGTCTGAGGTAATTGGTCTTTAGGTCTGAGAAGGAGGGAATCGTTAATTTCTATTTTCAGATGACATTCCACTTTTATTCACCCGGTTTGCCGAATTTTCTACCCTCTTGGTGCTGAGAGTTCACATGCTACATCCCCGTTTCACCCCATTCACATAATGTGGCTATTCAATTACATTTGGTTCTCTGTACGTGGAATTTATGAGAAAAAATACAGTTCCCGCAGATAGTTTCCGTTCCTACCGTACCCCTCACCTACAGTATCCCTACCGTACTCCTCGAATACCCTACCGTACCCCTCACCTACAGTATCCCTACCGTACTCCTCGAATAGACTACCGTATCCCTTCTCACCTCATCTTCCTGATCACTGTCCACAGGAAATGCTGCGAGCCCGGGTCCATGCCTGAATAAATGAAATTTAGCTCGATGAAATATTCCGTTCCCACCGAACAGATCAATCATAAAAAAACATCATGGCTTCTTCAGCAGATTCACTCTTAAGGAAAAGGCAAAGGCCCACGCCAAGCGATGATACAGTCATGAAAGAACGCTAGGAGGGACCGACCGGTAAGGCCGGCTGTTAGATTCACCATTAAAGATGATGAGATTGAATGGAAAATAGGGCGGAACTGATAGCTGATAATTCAATTGCTAACCTGCAGAGGGCTCATCGAGCATGATCACGGGAGGTTGCGAGACGAGTGCGACGGCCACCGAGAGCTTCCGACTGAGGAAATCAATTATTAGGATCAGCTTACTATTAATTAGGGCTTCACCCCATGAATTGTGCAAGAAGTGAAACTGGAATTCAATTCATTTTCATATAAAAACTAGACTGATCGCGTGAACTAATCACACGACACCCTCCGCTTTCCCGTTTAAACATCTATTCAACAGATCAACAGCCTCGAATAGTCAATGTGTCGATTACTTCTATGTCTTCAAATAAAAACATTATTTAAATAAATAACAATAAACCCTCCAGTGATGAGCGACCACTTTAACTTTGGGAAAAAAAAATCCCCCTCTCGTACCCCCGGAAAAGCTGGAGTTGGAGGTTCACACTCATCACTCAAACCCTCACCGATTGCCTCCCGACAGCGCCGCAGTGAGCACATCCGCGTACGGGAGAAGGTGCAGCGAGCGGAGGAGCGTGTGCACGATCTGACAATAGAATAGTGATCTTTGATCTCTGAACTTTCTCCAATTACCCATATTCCTATTAGCCTATTACTATAGATGAGACTGAACACCTAAAGTGAGAAGAAAACATAGAAATCGCAGATCCCCCGACTGAATTGTGTAACCTAGATAGATGGTGGATAAGCGTTACACTGCCTACATGTAAGGACTGGGACTAGGTTACATCAATGTTTTCTCTACGCCATGGTTCAACAATAACCGATCTTCCTTCTTGGTCATGATCCATCAATCAACACGCAATTCCTCCCTTACCCCCTTCATGCTTCTCTCGTCGATGCCTCTGATTCTCGCGTAGAATTCCACATTCTCCTTCGTCGTCAACTTCATGTTCAGGGCGTCGAACTGCGGACAGTACCCGAGGTTGCGGAATCCGTCTGAGGAACGGGAGGAAACTCTGCAAGCAAAATATTGACAATTATCTGTGAGTTAGGACATGTATAAGCAAAACAGAATCGTAAAGATAGGTTAAAAGAACGGGAAGGAACTCTGAAGAGATAGGGAAAGTGTTAAGGAGACATCTTGATTTATGGTAAATTCATCCAGGAAAGTTGTTTCCGAATCTCCCTAACAAGACAAACGATGAAGGGATCCAATGCACGTTCCCCGAACTACTTCATAAAATTTTTTTTCGGAATCTCTCAATCCAATTTGTGACTACACTAACCAATTTCAACCACATGTATACCATTCATCGGTCTTGTTCCATCCCTTCCTCTCCTCACATCTCATATTCCTCCTAATCGTCCTCCCATCTTCGTCATCCATCCCCCCACTCATCTTCCCCGTCCACTGACCTCTCTCCCAGTATCCTCACTTCTCCGTGCCCGATATCCAGCTTGCCCGTCATCATTCCGAACGTCGTCGTCTTGCCTGAGAATGTATTTATTTGCAGGATAGAAACTACTATTGACTAGCAATGTTCACGTTTCATCTGTTCATCGTCTCAAATGATATTCGAAGAATTTTAATAGCATACAGAGCTGTGATCGTAACCACTCCATTCAGTACGATATTTTCCCAGTAGGATTTTTCATGTTTCACCTACTCTACATCCAAATTGCTATTCGAGGCATTTCAATGTTGCCTCTGAATACAGTACTATAATACAATGATAAACACCTTATCTATTCAACGTCAGCAAGATATTATTCCTAACAGTGTACATTCTAATCAGGACCCCAAGCTTACTGTTTCACCCCGGATTTAAGTTATCCACCCTTCCGCAAATATCCATAGACACTCCTTTCCGATTCACTCATTCACTTACCGGCTTCATTTATGTCAGAACGAAACTTTCCCAACATATATTTCCATGTTTCACCTACTCTTCATCATTATCGCTATCCCAAGAATTTTAATGAATGTGTGAAGCATTTACCATTCAGTCCGGCTTTATTTTCATTCTAATCAGGAGCTTCCCCCTAGCTTACTGCTTCACTTCAAATTCAAGTCATCCACAAATATCAATAGACTCTCCCTTCTGATCCCCTCATTCACTCACCCGCTCCATTTATGTTAGTACGAAACTTTTCCGACATAGCTTTTCATGTTCCACCCGCTCATCATCATCACTATTTATATCCGATGTATTTTAATGACTGTTTGAATCAAATCCATATATCTCACCGGCTCCATTCAATCCCAGCAGTCCGAAGCACTCTCCTCTCTCCACGGCGAACGAGACACCGCGCACCGTCAGCTTGTTCGAGAACGCCTGTAATTATCGATATACTCGTATTCTACCGTATTCCAGACCCCATTTACGTTATCCAACCTGAACTAAAACACCGTGTAACACTACGGCTGCAGCAGCATTCACTTTGCCGAATTCACTCATTACTATAGTAATCGCATTAATAGAAATAAGTACTAACTGTACCCCTCTTCTACCGCACATTGAACAATACCAACAGTCCAAACCCTATATAGATCGACATGAAGTTATCATGTTTATCGACATCTTTACTCTTCCGTGACCATAATCCATATTGCACCGTATCCACCCCATACCTTGGCCAGCTCCTTCACCACCAATCCATATCATGTATTCATTACCAGTCTCTATAATACTACACAGCAACGGAAGAGCCCCTACCGTAATCCTTAGCCCAGCCCTCCAACCGTACCTTGGCCAGCTCCTTCACTACCAATCCATATAATGTATTCATTACCAGACTCTATAATACTACACAGCAACGGAAAGAGCCCCTACCGTAATCCTTAGCCCAACCCTTCAACCGTACCTTGGCCAGCTCCTTCACTACCAATCCATATAATGTATTCATTACCAGACTCTATAATACTACACAGCAACGGAAAGAGCCCCTACCGTAATCCTTAGCCCAACCCTTCAACCGTACCTTGGCCAGCTCCTTCACCACCAGTCCGTACTCATCACTGCTCGTCTCGATGCCCGCCACGCGCATCGACTCGGCGGACACGTCCAGGTCCTCCTGTGAGAAATGTAATGAAAAATGAGTCAATCCCCTCTCTTGTCCCTTCCCCGGCATTACTAAGAAGCCCACCCAGTATCCCTGATAATGACAAGAATTACTGAGTATCCACTATTAAATGAGTTTAATGAATTTAATGAGGAAGTTATCCACAGACTGAAATCCACAGTGAACTCCTTCGGACGTACTATAATATCAATGAAACCCGAACTCACGCTTTGCATCGACCGATAGAAACAGTATTCTACCGAGCGGTATCGTACTCGGAACTTCTCTGGTTTTTGGCCCAGGCAACAACCGCTCCGAATGTGTAAGGGGTGGGGAATGAGAATGGTAGGGAGGGGATACTCTGCGAGAAATGGCTGCGCCAAAAAACAGAGAAGTGCCTCGTACTCCTTCCTCCTCCCCCCCCCCCATCCTACAGTACTTATTGTGCCGTACCCTACAGTACATCCTTCACTGCTCACCGTGATCACTTCCTCCTCCTTCTCCTCCATCATCACATCCGTCCTTCTCCTCTCCAATCGACGAAGGAATCCGAGCGAACCGTGCTCGAGGAACACGAGAATCGCCAGACCGACGAGCGCCTGGAAAAAACAGTAGACGCTCGACTAGGAGGTTCTTTTGCTTCCATGTGATCTCTGGTCACTCTGATTCAGAGATCAAATACTCCTCCCGAAAGGACCTATACATACCACATTTTTAGGCCAATTTGAACAAAAATTAAGGAAAAGCATGCCATAATTTCACGAAATCAGGATAGATTACCCGAAACCTAACCTCCTCACGCCCAAAAATATGAAAAATTCGAAAAAGCACACCACATTTTGAGTTTCATGACCTGTGTTTTTGACCCCTGCTCTGATTCGAGGTAATACTCGAAATGAATTCGACTATCCGAGTTCAAGCAGGATGTGAAATCAAGCTCACATGTACAACAAGCAGCAAAAACAAATTCAATATGAACCCCTTGAATTCTGGTTTCTGCAATCTCTTTTGGTGGGAGCAAATCGTAGGGGATTGATTCATAGGAGAAAGAGATTATAACAACAACTACTAAAGAACTGACAATGAGTCTTCTTCTATTAAGCAATCTATTATTTCCAGGATCAGAGGCCAAAGACCAAAGATCAATCCTCACCTGCACGGTCAACGCGGCAATATGTATGCCCATGAGATCCTTCTCGAGGATGGACGGCATCGGAATGGACCCGACGAGATCGGCACGATTGATCTTGACTGAAGGAGGGATGGATTACGGTAGGTTGGATTACGATGAAGAGTAAATATTACTATATTGCTGAATCAACGGCCACTATGCTATTGAATGTTAACCACCAGATGAATCTAGGTACTGGCCGCGAAACGCGAAACCACATGACCAGAATGTTTTCAAAAATAACCTGCCAGCATTTCCCCATGCCTCAAAGAACAATTACAGCGCCCCTCCTAGCTCCGGCTTGATCCACATGTGCAGCACAAAGCCACCTTGTCTCAATTCATTTACAGTCAAACAAATTGGCACTCACCGAAGTAGGACTCTCCGAATTTGACGGCCTGGTAGGCCATGGCCCCTCGTGAGATTGCCATCCCGAGGTTGTACTGGGGAATCAGCTGCAACGGTGGGCATTAGAATTCGAAATACGGGTGATCGTCTCCTCATTTCACACACTATCTCGCACCTCTTACCGGTGAAGAATGAAGAGGCGATTACCCGTATTTCGAACTCTAGTGGGCTGTACATTAATAAAAGCGGATAGAGTGAACTACTACCTCGTTTCTTCCTAGAGAATCTACTCCTAACCCGGTAGTTTATGATGCAGAAGTCGGGGGTCAGTGTTTTTCGGAATTCAAATTAAATCGATAAATGCCTGACCAGGAAGACGTAGTAGCAGACGCGGTGCGTCGCGATCAGCGTCGGGTCCTGCAACGATCATTGATTCTACCGTAATCAAAAGAAATCTCATAATTTTTCTCTATGGCACATGTCTTGGTACGATTGAAAGGAGAACCGCTCCCAAAATATCACCTATCAGTGCAACACTGAATCATCGGGGTAGCTAACACCAAGGAAACCCTTCATCTATAATTTCCGACCGTAACCCCTATCTTACTCCTCAAAGCTACCGTACCTCCTCTTCATCATTTCAGTCTCTCAATTCATCTTATCGTACCCCTACCGTAATCCTCACCGTCCTCATCAGCTGCTCGAGGATGATCACCGTCATCGTCGTCACGATCCCGACGAAGAACGTGCCTGAACGTGATCTTTGGCCTTTGATCTTTCGCATTTTCAACTTCCTGGATTCTCCCGCTTTACGCACATCTGCACACAAGACCCAATAGGCGATTCTAGCTAATTTCAGAAAATTGGCAACTGTGTCTACCGTCAATTTCTTGCTTCGCCGTACCCATACAAACCCAGGCTAATTTTTTAGCTAGTGGAGATTCAGCCGGACGTTTAAAACAAATTTTTAATACCAGAATTAACCCCCATGGTAATGTCCAACAGCTGGCCTTACCAGCGGGTCCCACATAGCGTAGTATTATGACTGTAAAATCGCTTGACGTGGATACACCTTTATCCTTTTTTTACACATCGTTCACTGTATCCCTCGTCCTGGTCCTGTACAATTTTGCACAACCCAAAATGCCCGGCACTTTTCTGCTTCACCGTGTTCCCATCATCCGATGTTGACGTTATCGTCATTGGTTGTTGCAACACTTAGCACCCAATATAACTCTAGAAATATCGTATCTCCTTATACCGTACCCGCTCACCACTTACCAATCGATATCATGACGAAGGCGAGCGCGGCGATGTTGAAGTTGCGCTGCAGAATGTACACGAGAATGACGTCGACGAGTCTGAAACGGCGTCGATCAGCCACACCATACATCACAGGATACGGTAACCTACCGTAACCCTCACAATTGTTAAAACTGCACCCCAATATCGAAACTCACAGGGAGTGCATCAAGATTTGAGAGCAATTGTGACATTCCCAACACCGAAAACGAACAAAAAATTTGGCTTGCTAGGTTCCTGCTTCAGACTATTATTATCCACTTAACAATGATCCTTTGGTAATGAATCTTGTACCCTTTCTACAGAAACAAAAACCTTCCGCCCCTACCGTATCACCGTTCTCAAATAAATCAATAACTCACCCATACAGCATCCACAGCAGGAGAAATGACCCGATCAGATCCGGCGTGTACGTGAAGTCCTTCACTCCAAGCAGCAGATAGATGACGATGATGATGAGGATCGAGAGCAGGTAGAGCGACTGCAATGAGAGGAATTACGGTGTTGAGGCTTACGGTTGAGCTCGAGAAATGATATTGCCGTCTCTTCATTTAGCGCACTTTCTCGTCAACCGACGAGAGAGATAGTGTGAAATGAAGAGACGGCCGGTATCATTTCTCGAGCTCTGGGTTACGGTTGATCTAGTGAAGTGAGAGAATGATTTTATAAAGAATAAATCGCATGTAATAACGAAATTGAGATGAAGTTGTGCCAATCTGTATCCGATGAAACACGGTACTCCCGTGATTCGATTTTCAAATCCAGCTATTCTCTCTTCTAACTTTCAAGAATTGGCAAACAACATACACTGATGCCTATCATCGCCCAGTGAAACTCATCAGTTAGTGTTCCTCCAACTACCGCACTCCTGCCGTACTCACCATATCGAAGAGGTAGCTCATGGACCAGTACATCTTCCGCTCGAGACCCGCGACGAGTTGGAGGTGGAACGAGTGATTCACGCGTTCCTGGAGGAGAATATCGATTGGATACTGTAGCCCAGGCAGACCTGTATCTCACGTGAAAATATCTAAACCCAGGCTGCAGACATAAGTAAACAGGCTTGGCCTACATGCAATGATAACCACTATGAAACTGCTATCAAATGTACCCCTACAGTAATATACCGTCTCCTACAGTAATCTGCCCAACCCATACCGTACCTCAACGAGGAACACTGCGAATCCGGCGGGGATAATGGAGAGGACGAGCACGAGAAGGACGACGCGGAAGAGGGTCACTTTCTGTCTGCAATGGACCATTGAAATCATCATTGAATCAGTAAATCATTGTAGACTATCATTGAACAATATGCTTTCCCACGGCACGGTTATATCGAACACGAAAATAGTCAGTGCATATCAAGATCCAATGAGGCATGGATCCGCCGGAAACTAATCAAATTTTTCTCTCGGATGTTATCCACTTTTCAATCATTGAATCGTATCGATTCGCCTATTCATCTTTACAATGTGAGCAATTACTGTGAGCAATTCCAAAAAATAGCATAAATTGGTCTCCGGGTGCTATGCGACTTCTCGCTTCAACCACGCCATAACACCGATTGTAATGAATGGGAGAGCGATTTAAGTGCCATTTCGGAAACTACCACCCACATGGAAATATTGTAAATTTTATTATAAAAAAATAGAGGTCACCCACAGTGAATTGAGGTCGAAGCTGTCCTCAAGTGTGTTGTTCATCGGATGGTTTACGCCCACGATGCCTTTATTGTACGCCGCGAGAGATCCGCCTGAGAAGAAAAGGGATTACCGTATCCCGTCATATCGTTATACTGTATATATCGTCATCCACGCTTGCTTATTTCAAATGGCTATCCATCCTCTGTCTTACTATAGCGTGCCCCTAGACACCAGTCATTTACGCTTGCTTTTCTCCAGATTGATCGATAGGTATCGTGACGATGACGGACACTCTTATACCGTACACCTAATCTACCGTATCCACTCACCGCTCCTAAGATGCGTCATCCCAACATACTGCTCCACAAACGCGCCAACCCCACTCACCACTCCTCAGATGCGCCAGTCGCAGCATGGCATTGCTCAGCACGTTCGTGTAGATTGGCAGCGACGCCCATCGCTTGTTGTTGAACCACAACTGAAATAATATTGATTATGGTCAGATTAATATTTTCCCCATTGCCCAGAAAGCTGAAGTTTTACCGTAGTAATAGTAAAAGCCTAATGCCCAAACCTGGATACGCCCGATTCGTGCATAAATACTTTATCCCTATCTAACACAGCGATGCGAAATAGTCACTATCACAACTTTGCATACTTTTATGATCTACTTTAGGAAGAGCGACCCTAGCAATGTACACAAGGACTACAATCAAAAAAGTGAAAATTAAAAATTGAAGACCAGTGAAAGTTCAGTTTCACCAATTCTATATCCTTACAACTGAGCTCATCGAAATAATCGACCGCTGTCATCCCTTTCAACACAACATAAAACGAATATCAGTGGTATACAGTCACAATATCTTTACCCTTTTTACTAACTCTTCCCTACATTTACAGTAGTCATCTACAGCACTCCCTTAATTTAACCGCATACCGTACCTTCACACTTTGATTCGTCTCCATTCCTCACCTTAGCCTATCAGGCTCAACTCTTAACGCCGCACACCTTGAATACTGAATTCCCCCTATCGCATCTTAACGAACCCCTTCCTTATCCCCCTCTGAGTACTATCCCACCATACATTTTCGTAGCTACCGGGCCGGTAATCAGACCACTATATATTTGATGGAATTTGTCGTCAGACCACAATATATCCACAATAAACTCGGTTTTTAAGCCATTAGACCCATGCAATTAGTGTCGGACCACTTTATAATTTACGTCCCCGGTTGGCAATGCAAATGTATGTATCCCACGCTCTACCGTGCTAGTTACCGTAATTCTCCTCACCTTGACACTCTGATTCGTATCCATCCCAGCGAGCACCCTATCATGTCCTATCATACCTACCGTCCTACCGTATTCCAACCTACCGTACTCCTTGAATAATGTACTCCATCTACCGTACCTTCACACTCTCCATTGCTCCGACTACGCTGCCCCATTATAAGATACTGCTCACGCCCACCCTGATGCTTATATACCCTACCTTATTCTCCTAATTTCATTTAATAACGTACTTTCACACTCTGTTTCGTCTCCATTCCTCCGATTACTCTATCCATGAACGAGTCGATGGTGATTCCCTTCGTGAAATCGGCCTGCGTCGTGTTGGGAGTGGGAAGAGAGGAGAGGTCTGAAGAGGGATTATTAGGGGAAGAGAACAATGTATGGATGTTGTAGGGGAACTATAGCGTTTGATCGAGACATTGCGTAGAACAATCGATTGCAAAACGCAGCTGGTTGCTTCAAGCATCCCTGAGGACGGAAACCAGAAGGTCTAATTCTAGATTGGATGGAGGGGGTAAATTCAAGAATTTCGTATCATCGATCACACGCCCGTCATCGCTAATATCACTCAAACATGAATCACACAATCGCCAAGTTTCAAATTTGGTTAACCTTAGACGAAAACTGAGAAAAAAATCACTCATAGCTAACTGTTCACCATTTCAATAAGTCTGCGCCTCGGCAATTTGCCTGGTACTCTCATCCCCAAAATTTCCCTATTTTCTCTCAAATTTATCAATCTAAGTCAAAGATCAAAGATCAAAGCTCACTCACCAATCCCAACAACTCCCGCTTGACTCCTGAGTACCTCCCTCATCACTCGCCATCCGCTCTTTCGCTGCGCAGTGCTTTCGCTTGAGGGAGCAGAGGGGTTGATGTGACCGAGGGAGAAACCGCCCGTGCTGAAACAGAAGGAGTACGGTGATCATAGGCTCAAAATATCCGCATACTCTAACTGAAGATCAAGAGATACTTGTACAAAAAGGAGGTAATCTCACTACTGCAATGTTGTGAGATCTCCTCATAGAACACGATCACACTACCGTATCCAATACTATCAAATAGGCTGCACTTTTACGGCACGAATCGATAAATCTACCGTAACCCTCACAAACTTACAATGCGTATGTCTTGTTGGCGTGCGTTCCAGCCGGCAGCGCGAATTGAGTCATCAGACGGAATTGGGAGAGGTTCCTGAGCGGAAAAGAAGGGTTACTGTATCACTCCAGTCAAAGAAAGGGGGGGGGGTGTATCAGAAATATGTTGATTGTTTCAACCTCCAAAACGTCGCGAAAATCATCTCAGAGAGCCTCGAGCGACTAACAACTAAGCACGAAACTAGGATCACCCAGGAAAGATACAGAGACCGCCCAGGATATCTCAGTGATGAGAAACGTTGAATAAAGGGTTCTCTGTACAGACGAAAGAATGTTTTATAATTGTAATATCGGGAAATCTACATTCGATCAACCCCTAGCACGTCGTTTTCAAGATAACGCGAGAGTGAAACACGCATCTACCTAGTGCTCAAATCCTAGAACTTTTCCACACTCTTCTATTTCACCTAGCTATGATAGAGTCAAAGTGACGATAGAGAGATCGAAACTAGGAGAGACGTCGATCGATATTCCTCACCTGTACGACAGATCGAAGATGAAGTCGGAGGTGTTCGCGTGATAGTACGCAAGATCCTCCATCGGGTAGTCCGCCTGAAGTGAATCACAATGGATACTCTCGAAGTGTATTTCACTTTGTCTACAGACAATCCGGGACCGAATGATTTTCACTATCGTAGCCTACACTCCACCCAAAGTCACCACTGAATCTCCACAACGAGCCATGAATCTACAATATTATCAACCCTTCTTCAATCCATCGTCCTTTGTCTAGCATTGACTACCGAAAGATCTCTTCATTCTATTTATATTACCCCACCGTATCTCTTTCTACAGTAATACCGCACCTTTGTTCAACACATTGGACGATCTCCCCTGCAAAGACATCCTACCGTACTCATTACCGTACCTGCGTGCAATCCCAGTAGAAGTCGGGCGTGGCTCCGCACGTCTGATCGATCGTGTAGTTCACCTCCCCAGGTCTGTCCTTGAGGAGGGACGAGAGGGTGAGTGTCCCCCGATCCTCCACCTCCTTCAGGCACGGATAGATTGTGTCGTTGCTGAGGGAATATTGATTTATTGATTGAGTAGCTACCGTAACCCGTCTCCAGTCGTAGCTCAACTTCTTTATTGATTAGTTATCACTTACAAGAACCCTATGCAATCAAGGATTGAGAGTTCACTTTCTGCTTTGCTAGCTGCTGTGCAAAAGCTGTGTAATGCAAAACGACAGAAAGCCACACCGCACTCACAGCACCACCACGCCACACCACCAACCTGCAGCAGATGGGCGGGAGCGCCCTGCCTTTCGTCATGATGCGGAACGTCTGCGACGACTTGCCCAATTGCTCCTGTGCATGTGTGGTGTGTGCTTGGTTAGTAAATTACAGAAGGCACTGCACACAACATAAATTACAACACAAAATATGAGATTAGCATTAGTCGTCCTATCCGCTGCACCCTGAGCACCACACGCCCTACCGTATATGCACCATCCTTGCCGTCGGAGGGCGCGAGGGGCATCCAGCAGGCCTCCTCCAGTCGAACGAGACCGTCTTTGAGCAGGTAGGAGCACGTCGGATCAGTCGCTCGCGACCATCTGTGAGAAATGTGCAGTGGAGAGAGTAAGATGCAGATTGGGTGAAGCTAGTTGAAGCAAAAGTGTGAAAGCTACGGTGGCTCGAATGGTCGTCGTGTGTATGAAGGGGGGGGGGGAGGTGCCAGTAAAACAACAGCAAGGACTAGAATCACAACATTCGTACAGGAAAAACAACAGCCACACGTTTTCATCCAGAAGGTTGTGCGCTTCACCAATGACTCTAAACCCACCCTGAATCAGATACAATACTGGGTAGATCATCTTAATCAAAAATAACAACAAAACATCTAATTTCAGTTCTAGACGCTGTCGAAAAATCGACAGGCGACTATTCGTATTAATCGCATCACGGCGCGCACTCACTGTGGTCCATCAGGCACGCATCGTGTGCCCATGCCGGGGAAGTCGAGCAGCGTGCGGGCCAGCTGTGCGCCCACGCCCTCCGTCGAGTTGTCCCAGAGACTGGAAAAGAGGAGCAATTTCAAAAAATACTGTAGATGAGCGGAAAAGACACACTAATTGATTTTTTTAAAAATAATGTACGCTGATCAATCGACATAATGAGTAAAAGAGATGACTCATAACCCAGGTGAAGCAAGAATTCACAATGCACCATTTTCGTCTTTTGTCGTCTTTTCATTCTAACGCCGTCCTTTCATCAATAAATCTTCAGCCGATGTGATTTTCTGAACCAAGAGTACCTCAGAAGATCCCAATCTCCTCCTAACGTTACTTCCAGGAGGCTCATTGTCTAATGTCCGCTTAAAACTGTCAACCGCACCCATGCTAAGTACGTACATGTCGGGTATCCGTTCTCTCTCATTCACGAAGCCCCCCCCCCCCAAATATTTTGAGGCCCAGCAAGTACCTCAGATAGTGGTTCGATCCGTTTCCGTACAGCGACGGCATCAGGAACATCGGCGGCTGCGTCTTCATCTTTGGACCGCGCTCGTCGATCTGAGGAGGAGAGGAGAGATCAAAGATCAAACTACAAGCTACAAAGATTAAACGAAAAATAGGAAGTAGATGACTATTTTATGATAGCGGCTCGTAAAGGACAATTGTATCGTGACCTTGCAGTTGGATTAAGAGTTATCGGTGAAACGCGAAACAATCTCTCAAGAAATTCCGCGTGAACGGTGACTGTGATCTTTTTTTTCTATAGTATTATAGCACAACTCCAGGGAGCATTGTAACGTGAAATATATTTCGGATTAAGGGATATCTGTGAAACGCAAAACATTCAGTCGGGAAAATTGATTATGCAGCCAGCAAATATGGGCGAAGGCTATCAAAAATAGCCAACTATGACTACAAAGATCATCGCTCACCCTGTTCACGTATTTGGCGTACAGCTCGCACAGCAGCAGCAGTAGAATTGGTGCGATCATCTGGAAATCAAGCACTTTAAAGATCAAAGATCAAATATATATTGATACCTATTACACCAAGCCCTTCATCTGACAACAACTATTGTTTTTTCTCCAGTGATTATGAACTTTCAGTTACCGCCATCTTACTCAAATGCATTACATCCTAGCAGTGAAACCTCAAAATTCAATGTATCACTGTGCGAACAAACAGCGTTGCGAAACTGATATTTGCACCAGAAAGCACCCTGTAGCACTTCTGCACAGTAATCATGGAATTCGGCTCCTACCGTACCCCACCTCAAAGACCGTACCATACCTCAAAGAACAGCGTCAGTAGACTCCGCCTCGTGTAGTGTGCGCGTGCGGTGAGCAGAGCCCTCGCGTGCCGGCTCTTCCTCGGCCCCTGCTTGAGCGGCGTCGCCGTTTCTGAATACGCGTGGTGTGAGTAGTTGGAAACGTCGCCTGTCGAAATATTGTCCGGATTGCTCAATCTAGTATTCGTCGTCCTCATCATACTCTTTGAGCCAATACTAGGACCGCAACCGCACCCCTCTGTGGTGTGCCCACTACGAATCGTCGCCTGTCAAAACTTCGACAGGATCACTCCCTCTAGTAATCGTCGCACTCACCGCACACATCGGGCGTCTCGGATCCGTCCGTCTTCGTCGTCACGAGCTGCTCCGTCTGCTGCTCACTCGCCGCGATCGATGTCTTGCCGCCCTTGAGACACGAAAGCACCTGGGGAATTATGGTTCAATAATTAGGGAGAAATTCGAGCCCCGAGCCAAGCCCCGCCCCTCTGACTCCTTCTCCTTTTTCTAAAGGTAAGGGCCTTTAGAAGGACTATTTGCGTGATAATTGACCAAAGCTGAGTACGTATTGCATGTCCAGTGATGCTCGTGGTAATCACTACGCCGCACAACTCCAATATACCTGGTTTAACAAACCTACCTGGTAAGAGAATGGTTTTATGATGATATCTCACCCACGCCTCTCAATGTCTTATTGAAAATGGAGCACAGCTCATTCTAATCTCTGCATAGTGCAGCCCAAATCTGCCTGTCGTCCTTTCGAGAATTTGTTTTTTACGATGAGAATTTAGAGGATAAACTACATACCCCACTTCTCTGAGAATATACGCAGACCTTGAAGCACATTCTCACCGAGACAGATTTCAACACTTTTCAACACAATCGTTGGTCATCATTGTATTATTTTCTAACAAGCGACGCACATTATGAGCCGAATAACCCGTCTCAAAAACTCGACAAGTGCAAAATAAGCAGAAACGCAGGCCGAATTCTCATCACTATCTCTCACCTTTCCCATGCACCCGCTGTCCTCCACCTTCGTCAACTTCAGGTCGGATTGCGGCGCGAGCGAGACGAAGATCTGCAGAGAGGGGATTAAATATTAATATTTCATAACGGATGAGACAGAGCTATCAATAGTTTTCCAACACCCAATGCTCTTGAGATGCTTCTGAAACCTAGCCCTACCGGCAGAAGCATATCATTTTCTAAGATCTTTTAAAAAAATGGAACTTTCATAATAAGTCGAATCCCTTCACTAATTGTAAGGATCTTTACCCTTCTGACATCCTGCAGAGTGTCTCAAGATACTGAATCACCCCTTCCCGTACCGTAGTCCCAAATAGAACTCACATCCTGCAGCGTCGGGGCGGAGATACCGTACTCCGTGAGGTTCCACTCGTTCAATCTCTCATCGAATAGGCGGAAGAACTCCTCGAGTAGCTGCGAGTCAGAGGAGATGGGCAGATGGAAGGTCAACTCCTGCAAGGGGAATTATCACTGATTTGAGTGACAATATGATTTCGGAGATTGGGTGAAAGTAATTTCAAAACTAATTAGGCTGATTGGCAGTACTTGTTAGGTTTTCCCAATCACTCAAAAAAATACATCATTGCAATCAGATTCGCACCCATATCGTAATGCTAATGAAAGACAGAATCGCACATTGCATTCCGTGAAGGTAAAGCTCTTCCGATGAAATTAAAAAAGACTTGCGTCTTGCGGAAGATCACTGCTAAGCCAGAGACTATTCAAGGCATGTGATATCATTACGGTTTCATCTTTCAGTTCATCATTCCCTACAATAACCTCCTCGAACTCGCCTTCGAGTGTCACTGGCAATAAAATGTGAAGGGTCGAAATTTCAAACGAACGTAAAAAAACTGATCAGATATTTGTTGTGTTTCGATTGTCTACTATAAATCAAAGCCATCAAGCCCGCAGTCATATTGTAAATCTACTAAAACATATAGTCACTCGGATTGTTGTTATCGATCGTACATGGGAAATTCGCGCAATTATTGCGTCTAGTACCGTAATCCCTCCCTACCGTAATCTACCGTACCTCTTCCGACTCGTCTCCGAGTGTGACGGGCAGTTTCTCGTACAGCTTGCAGATCTCATCGATCGCCTGACCGTAGTTGAGACGACGGTCCTGAACGGAAGAAGCAGGGTTACTGTAGATATCGATTTTCTATCGACTGAAAGATTGACTATTCGATGGACATGGCAAGAAGAGCAAGCGATCAATGATCCTTGCAAGCTTGCAATGTTTATTATGTACTGATTGATGTAGGCAATGCACAGTCAAACTACCGTAGCCATCGTACTCTACCGTAACCCAAAGAGAATACGGTACTAACCTTCTTGACACAAGTGAGGGTCGTGTGACGGCCGAATCGATTCTTGAGGAAAACAGAGGAGCCGAGGGCCGAGAGCTTGCCTGAATCAACTTTATTAGAGGGCGATGAGAGGACGAAGGCAGTGAAACGTGAGTAGATATTAGGGGCATTTGACTCATTATCAATTCTTTCTAGACAATCCACTCTTCAGTTACCTGTGGAACCTGAGCAACCAGATTTATTTATTTTAAAAGAATAGCCCCGGCAAGAAAATTGACCAGACTGATTGCATGGGATCTTGATCAAGCAGTGAAACGGGAGCATACCCGGATACTCAAATTCAGTGCTATTCCGAATCAAAATTTCACTTATCGACCGGATGCTAACTGTGGAAAAAAGTGACTAAACAGGGCGCATGAACTTTACACGTGTTAGATCAAGGTGTGATATACAAATGAGTCCCTCAAAAAATAATAAAGTCTTACCCTCCGACAGGATGGCGATCCGATCCGACAGCATGTCCGCCTCGTCCATGTGGTGCGTCGAGAGGAGAATCGTGCGCTCTGAAGTAGAGATCAGAGATCAAAGAGTAAAGATCAAAGACCGCTCATTGATCATCTTGTAGGGTGTTTGCACCAATCGCCTCTAAAATTTGACATTTCTAACCCCGGAAGTTCCGCGCTTCACTCATCAGTGAAACTAGAGAAGAATCCAAAGCCTCAATGGTCAGCCGCAACCCGAGAAAAACCAATCAAATATTCTTACTCTCATATTGTAAACGGAGATCAAAGAACATGGCTCCTGTCTTAGTTTCCTTTCATCGTTTCTTGGGGAGCCTGTTGGTTCTAATCGCCTAGGCAAGTTGAAATTTCTCAACATCACTCTTCAGCGAAACCAGGCAAGAATCAGTAGATTCAGTACTCCCTTCTTATGCGGTGGAGTCAATAAGATATCAATGATCAGAGACCAAAGATCAAAGATCGTCTTACCTTTCTTGTGCTTCGTCAGCAGCTTCCAGATGCTCTTCCGGCTGTTCACGTCCACTCCTTGAATGAATGAATTAATTATTATTTATACATTAAACTAATTTTACTCTAACTATCTCCAATCCCCCTACTCTCATATTATATGTCTACTATCTGGGCAATAACATGCACAATGAAGTGAGTACTCTGCTAAGCGAGAAAGCACGCAAGATTAAGAGACCGCTCTGACCAGCGAGAGAGAACTCAAAGTCGAGAGAGCAAGATGAAAAGTCAGTTCTCGATACCTGCAGTTGGCTCGTCGAGTATCACGAAGCGACTGCCACCAATCAGCGCGATGCCAATGCACAGACGACGCTTCTGACCGCCTGTGAAAGAGAGATACGGTAAGGACACTGTTGTCTAATACGGTAAAGAGGAGGGGATTCTACGGTGGGCTCACCATAGCGCTACTGTTGCTTATCATGTACACGTATAGTGTGGCGAACCATCACAAAACAAGGGCTATTGAAAAATCAGTGAAAAAATCAACAACAAAAAAATCCTTGCTGCAATTGTGTTTCATGATGACTACTTCATCACGGGTAGAGGCGCCAATTAATTCCACAAGATTCTTCATTTTAAAAATTTTAATCCTTTTTATCTGAGGTGGATCCTAGTTTCTTGGTGAACCGAGATCCACGAAATGTTCATGAGGGCTAATCACTCTTTCGCAGTTGCATCATCCAAAATCACTATTGATCGCGCTCAGAGTAGGAATAAATCAATCAAAAGTGAAACTAAAAGCACCCAGGAGCTCTGCTGTTTCAGGGCCACAACTTCATCGCGGACGGAAGGGTAAGATAATTCCATTCGACTTTTCCCTGTAAATAAATAAATAATTACCCACCCGACAGACTGCCCGATCGGCATTCCTCCTTCTCGCCCAGGCCTATGCTGTCGATCACTTCCGTCACCTGAGAGATCAAAGATCACGTTTTAACCTCATACGATTGGACTAGCGAGCAAACATCAATAACTGCAACCATCAGAGCTATCTAAATAATGCGTGTGTAAAGATCAAAGAATCCGTTTAGAGATCAAAGATCTTCCCTTCCCACAGAGCAGAAAAAAGACCCCGGACTAAAGATCAAACCTCATTATCGAGATTCTCGTCGGCGACTCCCTTGAGGGCGGCGTAGAAGTAGAGCTGCTCGCGCACCGTTAGACTGAGATTTTTTTCATTTATCACCAATATCACAATCTCATCAATCAAGCAGGATAGTAGTAGATTATGTGGAAGCTGTGAAACCCCGAAGCGCAATGCAACTTCATTATATTTGTTCTCGAATGCATGTTGACATTGAGTATTTATTTTTCGGTCATCCCTAAGAACAAATCAGTCAATTAGAGCGGTGGTAATGCTAAGTGAGATCTGTGAAACCTCGAAACGCAATGAAACTTCATTCTATTTTTTCTCAAGTTTTCTTCGAAACTTTCAATTAATGAGCCTGGTTCAGAACGAAATCAACTCCAATTTTCATTCTCGAAGATACTGTTCACATCATAAAATAATGGAGAACAGGGCTAGGAAAAAATTTTACGGTCTCTCATTTCACAATGATCTCTCGCCGGTTAGAGAAAGCGAGAGAGTATTGCGAAATGAGAGATCCGTAAAATTTTTGTCCAGCCCTGATGGAGAACAAGTAACTCACACATCGAAGAGCACATTGTGCTGCGGGCACACTCCCAGCGTATCGCGCACCGCCCGCATCTCCTTGCGCAGATCCCTACAATGCTTATTGTTTTTAACCCTCAGTAATGAAATTATAGGGGCAGACAACACTTATATATTTTTTCAATATGTCCTTTTTGTATTTTCTTGAAATAGACTCCATCTATTAATCATCCAGATTAGTGGTAACTATTTTACGTAATAAATATGAAACAGAAATCGACCCAGAAAAATATCGAACAAGATGCAGTGTGAAAACCATTATCCTACCTTCCATAGACCGTCGCAGTTCCTCCCGACGGCGAGAAGAGACCGCACAGCATCGACCTTCAAGGAATTCCATTCTCATTCAGATACACCATCTCCTCAAGAGTGGTGAGAGTCGCACTTATTCAAGGGCTAATTGTACAAAAGCATATTTTCTGATCCCGGATCCCGATTTTCTGATCACGATCACGATGAAACTGTACTGCTAGCGGGTTACGTGTTTCTGACGGAACGAATTGAAGAACGTAGTCCCATTTCCAATATTGTAACATCTTTTTCTTACCTATCGAATTACTCTTTCGCGATTAACTCAAGACTAGGCACAATTTTGCGCAGTGATATCAGCATTGTGTACTACCTATCATATCTCAATATCGTCCCGATTTCTTCAACTTCAATAAAATCAAGAAGTTAAGGTCCGCTCACAAATATTATCTAGCGGAGTACGTAGTGAAATCTCACGAATCCTAATCCCTTTTCTCCTAAAATTGCATGGTAGCCTCACATGGTGGTCGCTTTCCCGCCCCTATTCGAGTAATTTATTATATTACGGCTACTTATCTAGTCCGATCTAGAGGATCCAAATCCGATCATTAGTTTCCCAGTTATCCCTAAATAGCATCGTAATCTCACATAGTCGTCGTCTTCCCCGCTCCATTGTGCCCGAGCAGTCCGGTGATCTGTCCCTCGTACAGCCGCAGGTCGAGGCCGTCCAACTGAAAATTAAGTTATACATTAAACATGATCTTTGATCTCTGATTGTTCAGCCATCCTTCAATGTTTCCCTTGTATACCAATCATTTCCACTTTGATCAGAACGGTTTGGAATGCTAATGTCTCCTTTTCAAGCGTATCTTGCAGCAAAACAACAACATATCAAGCCTAAATTTCAATTCAATTCTCACGACATGTCTATCGTCTTGCACACTCTCCGGGACGCTTCTCCCCCATTCATCACTGATATCTCGCCCCGCCTCTTCGGGGGGTATAGTTCCTCCATGCCGTAGAGGGGCTCCGTCACCGGCCGCCGTGGGGTCGGCATCGCGATTCGGGGGCAGATCATGTGGGTGTCTGCATGCCCCGCCGAGGGCCACACGACCGGGAGGGGGGCGAGGAGTGGGGCGCCACCACTGATCGAGAGACGAAAGATAAGAGGATATAGGAGATGCGAGTGCTAGACGCGACGGGTTAGGAACGGTAGGCAGAGCGTGGGAGAGGGGGAGGAACCGTGAGGTCGGCCGAGGAGGGAGGAGGGGGGTGGTGCTGCGAGCAGGGTAGCAAGGTTAACGGAGGTATCAGCCTGATATCGATACTATGGACAAACTTTCTTTCTCTGCGTATACTTTCCATTCGCTGAATGGCTGGGATTCTTCAGAAATTGCGGATCAATAATGCTTCTGTAGTATTAATGCCACCTCCGGTTAACCGATCAATGTTGTCTACTCTCCGGGAGGAAACTCCCCTCGCCTGTTCTGATTTCTCGTCCCCTCCCCTCTTCCGTCTCCGGTCGAGGGGCCCAAAAGCTCGTTCGCTTGTGAATGCAGTTGCGTAACAGCGAGCAATCACAGACCGCAGCGGGGTCGGCGGGATCCAGAGGTTGTCTCTCGCCATTCACAGAGAAAGACTTTCCTCCACCGAGGACCGTGCGGTGGCTATGACCGAGGGAACGAGGAGTGTTGCCACTGCGAGAAAAGCGAAATGACAGCATGTATAGGCTACGTGTGCCTTAGTCACGGCGGGATTGAAACAACGGGCGGAGAGCGGGAGAGAAGAAGGAAGTGTGATGCATACAAAGCACGGTTCCGTTGTTTCCGTAAGAAGCTCACATGTTCACTGTTCTTCGCTGATTGGGCTCATTAGCTGTTCGAATAAGTGTTGTATCTTATATTATTTTCTCATGCTCACTTTCCGGGACGAAACTCCCTCTATTATGTACTGTATTACTCGCCACTCGCTCCCTTGCCGCCACTTGCTCCATTGCGAGGCAGAGCGAGGAGCGGGTCAAGACGCAGCGCGTGCTAGTCGAGCCGGGTGAAAATTTGGAGAGGGGCGAGCGAAAGATCGAGACAGACGAACGGATGGAGTTCATCAAGCATCGATAGTTCTCCATTCACAATCACCACATTCCGGAACACAGCGAGGAGAGCGAGGGGAGTGAAAGAGCGAGAAGAGGCGAGGGAGAAAAGGAAAGGGAGAGAGAAACGCGTCATCCGTAGGAGAGAAGTGGAAGAAAGGCCGGCAAGATAGCAACTATCATTTATTCGTTAACTCATGCTAATGCATTGATCCAAAATCATATTCCAACAGGAGAAGTTCCATAGCTTTTCTTCTGTGTTGGTCAGATTTTGCAATTGCTATGGAATGTATCCAGTAACCGTCTGGAGAGCAACTCCCCTCTCTTTGTTAATTACTCGCCCCCGAACCTCCAACCAAAAATGCAAACCCCGCTTGGGAAGGGCTGCTGGTTAGAGCAGCACGGTCCGTCTCGGGGTCGATTGCCCCAGAGACATTTCCCGAGTTTCGTCTCAAACCGAGGGCCGGACGGATTCGTGAGGGGGAGCGAGGAGTGTTGCCACTGATTGAGATACCGATCGGGGAGACTGTGTAGGCAATGCGAGTGCTAGCCGCGACGGGTCAAAGAACGCCAGGGCGGGTGGTAGGAAGAAAGGTAGTGATGATATCTTGCATTATAACAGAGTATTGCTGGGATGCAACCTTGGGCTTAAAAATTAAGCAGCCCAGGAATCGTCCGAAAAATAAATCAATTCAGTATCAGAGTCCCACAGATTGTAAATTGAGGCACATCTTGTACATTGTTCAAACATTAATTGTAGATGAAGTGCCCTTCATCCATGTAATTCACGTATTCCCCCCCCCCCTCGATTAATTATTCTGTGCTAATTGTCTTATCGTTAATGCTATTTTATTGCAATTAAATAATTCGAATATAGTAATTTATTAAAATCAGTTCATGATTATATCGTATCACACTATGAAAGTGCAAACTTACCGTATCTCATTTCGAATTTAAATATCGCTGCGTGGCTGAGTATCAGTCATTTTCGTCAAAGTTGTTTTAGGGATCGATATTTTGCTAGTTCTACTTCTCTCACCTTTGTTTTGTCCGTTTTTGTCCGTTTCTTTTTCTATAAATTAATTAAATTAAAACCAGTCGTTGCGTGTGTTATTTAAGGAGTTAGAACTCTCCCTTTTATCTCACCTTTTACGTCGCGTCGTCTTTTCTTCGCCCAGTAGCGTCGTTGGCTCACCCCAACGGCAAGAAGCGCTCCTCACGGAGAATAACGCTTGA
>LS485104.1:32552-83441 GCA_900490705.1 Pristionchus arcanus
GATGATTCTATTGGATGAGGACATCCACTTAAGAAGAGGGAGGGGCATGTAGATGAAGAGCCCTTCATCCATGTAATTCACGTATTCCCCCCTCGATTTCATCATTTTGTGCTAATTGTCCTATCGTTAATGCTATTTTATTGCAATTAAATAATTCAAATATCGTAATTTATTAAAAATCAGTTCATGATTATATCGAATCACACCTTGAAAGTACAACTTACCGTATCTCATTTCGAATTTAAATTTCTGCTGCGTGGCTGAGTATCAGTCCTTTTTCGTCAGTTGTTTTAGGATCGATATCCTAGTTAGTTCTACGTTTTTCACCTTTGTTGTTGTCCGTTCGTTTTCGTTCTTTTTCTATAAACTCCATTCAATTAAAACAAATCGTTGCGAGCACTACAGGAGTTAGAACTCTCCCTTTTATCTCACCTTTTACGTCGCGTCGTCTTTTCCTCGCCCAGTAGCGTCGTTGGCTCACCCCAACGGCAAGAAGCGCTCCTCACGGAGAATAACGCTTGATTCCTCACGGAATAATTGAGAGTTGACCCTCACGGGTAACCCGTTTGCTTGATTCACACCGGAGGTTCTGTCCAAATTTCCATTTGGTTGCAGTAGCTCGACGACGAGCGGGGAAGATTTTACAAGTAATCATTCCATCGTCTCGAGGAGAGAGAATCACCTTCTTGTGATTGATTCGTTTCGGGGAAGATTACACGGACAAACAACTGCTTTCACGAGCAAAGTAAGTATTCATTCACAGTGACTTACCATTTCGTAAGAGTTGAGTGATTTACTTAATTTTTCTGTAAGATAAGGCCTTTTGTTACTACATTCGCTGGTCGTTTGCCCATTTAGTGGAGTCCACAGCAGGGATTAGTCAATAAGAGTCACCCTTAATCTTTACATAATTTCATGTTCAACTTTAATCTCCAGGCTCACTCTCCATGATGCGGCTCCCTTCACTTCTTCTCATATTTGATGACCCCCGCCCTCCTCTGCCCCTTCCCTTGACATTCTATGCCGTCGGAGGCATCAGACCGCCTCCTAGCGGTAATAGTAGTATGTTCGGAACGTTCTATTTCTTCGATATGGGTCTCCGGGACGCGACTCCCCTCACTTTGTTTGATTTTGTGGCTCCCGCCCTCCAATACTCTCTGAGTAATGGAGTTACTCACAGTCCGCCTCGGGGTCGGGCGTATACGTGGCACGTGATCAGTACATCCACGAGTAGGATGACATCCCAACCACTGCCTCCGAGGACCGGACGGATATGTGAGGGGGGAGCAAGAAATCAAGGGAAAAAATTGTAATTGTAAGCTCCGACGCCTTCTACATGCGACGGGATCGTATCAGTGGGAGGAGGGAGACAGAGTGCGCGACTGTTGGAAGATGAGTCATAAGATCGACATCTGTAGAAGGAGTGAAGTGAGAGAAAGGCCGGCCAGATTGCAACTACGATATATTCGTAAACTCAAGCTAATGTAAAGCGCATTGAGAATCATATCCCAACAGGAAAACTTCAGTAATATTCCTTTAATATTTACCAGATGCGCTGGAAAGTCAGTATCTACTAACTTTCTGGAGAGAGCAACTCCCCTCTCTTTGTTAATTACTCGCCCCCGAACCTCCAACCAAAAATGCAAGCCCCGCTCGGGAAGAGCTGCTGGTTGGAGCGGCACGGTCCGCCTCGGGGCCGGTTGCCCCAGAGACATTTCCCGAGCCCACGAGATCACTCTCGGGTTTCGTCTCAAACCGAGGGCCGGACAGACTCGTGAAGGGGAGCGAGGAGTGTTGCCACTGATTAAGATACCGATCGGGGAGACTGTGTAGGCAATGCGAGTGCTAGACGCGACGGGTCAGGGAACGCCAGAGCGGGTGGTAGGAAGACAGGTAGTGATGATATCTTGCAGTATGGCAGAGTATTGCTACTATGCTATGAATTGCAACTTTGTGCTAAAACACACAGGAAACGTCCGACAAAATCACTTCAGTATCAGAGTCCAATAGATTTAAATTAGAAGAATATCTTGTTCATTGTTCAAACCTCCGTTTAATTCCCAGCCTCACTCTCCGTGATGAGTCTTCCTTCACTTCGTCTCATATATGATGACCCCCGCCCTCCTCTGACACTTTCCCTTGACATTCTATGCCGTCGGTGGCATCAGACCGCCCCAAGCGGAATAGTCGTGTGCTGGGAACATTTTATTTCTTTGATATGGGTCTCCGGGACGCGACTCCCCTCACTTCTTTGATTTTGTGGCTCCCGCCCTCTTCTGCCCCATCAGAGTTGCCCACAGTCCGCCTAGGGGTCGGGCGTATACGTGGCCAATGGCTGGGACATTCACCAGCAGCAAGCCCCGAATGTATTAGCAACCAACCACTGCCCTCCGAGGACCGGACGGATCTGTGAGGGGGAGCAAGGAATCAAGGTCAAAAAAGAGTATTTGTAAGCATCGACGCCTTCTACACGCGACGGGATCGTATCAGTGGGAGGAGGGAGACAGAGTGCGCGACTGTTGGAAGATGAGTCATAAGACCATATATAATAAAGAATAGAGGAGAAAGAGAGAACAAGCCGTCTTTACAGAAGGTTCGATTGCTGAACTTTAAATATTCCAAGAGGAATACGTGATACTCCAAATTTTGGATCTGATATCGCTGTTGCTTGACCTACATTTGACATCTACCCAGATAAAAAGCATGAAAATGCCTAGCTGGCACATTATCAAGAAAAATCAAATAAAACGGCTTATAACCCTCTCTCACCGCCTTCATTCCACTCGGGTAGATCTTCTCGAGTCCTCTAATGGCCACAGTCATCTTCGCATCCACGGGATCCCGCTCGACGCGGTCCGTCTGCGGCGTCTCTGCAATCAATGGGAGGATTACGGTAGCCTGCGGTAGGTCACTGACGGTTACGGTAATACTACCGTATCGTGAACTGAATCTCAATCTCGAATAACACTCGAAAATGGGAGCAACAAAATGATTGAAGCCATGCAGAATTTTTTATTTGTTGGGTGGCCTGTGCAGAATGAAGAAAGAAGCTTTTCACGTAGTGACGATAAGGATTCTTCATTCTGGCAGCCTGCTATTCTCGTGAAGAATGCGCTCTGTATACCGGTTGACGCAAAAGGCAGGGTGTATCATTTCAGAACAGATCAACTCGGTTCCAAAATGACACATCCCCTGAAGCAAAACACACCGGCCCACACACTCTTCATTTCGATAGCAACATAGCCACTCATCCATTTTCCCTTCAACTCACTCAGCATGCCTCGGTTGTCTGAGCTCATTTCACTCGTTTCATCTGAATCAAGGGGCGCGATTACTTTCGAGCCAGTAACCCCTGATCAGACTACAAACTACAAAGATCAAAGACCAAGCTCCAAAGATCAAAGATCACTTACGAACGACGCCGACAAAGTTGTCCATGTCCTCCCCGTCGTCCCGCGGGAACCAGTAGGAGGGCTGGCAGAAGAAGTACCACGGCTGAGAGACACCGTGCACTCCTGTGAACAGGAAATGATGAGGAAATGGATAAAGTCATGATTTAGGACATTTTCCCCTAATTTACCACTTTTTGTGGTATTCTCTGTGCGATGTTTCACGAGTTTTCGTACTCCTTCTAATTTAGTCACCCGGTGATTTCTTGCCGCCACTATATTCTATATTTGATGGGTCTGCTCGTATCACGATAGTGGGTATCTTTTTATTATAAAGGAATCAAAATAGCAGTTGAACAATATAAAAAAATATACTTATTCTGCATTACATGCTACCGGGCCAAACTGTACTGCTACCGTACTCGCCATCGTTCCCCTACCGTACTCCTCCTACCGTACCTGGATGCACGGCGCTGATGTACCATGCAGCGACGCAGAATAGGATCGTGTCCACGCCGAGTGCGATCATCACTTCCAGCAGCGAGATACGGTATTCTGAATGGGCGTTTGATCTTTGATCTTTCTGTGCAGACCAGAAGTGTGGAGACAATTCTACTTCAAAATATGCGTTCATCGTGACAGCTGTCTTTTGCCTCCTCATATTGTCATCCGTCCTATTGCCGAATTTACTGGCTATCGTCGCATCTTTTTTTGACAGTTCATGCAGACTAAAGATCAAAGATCAATCCCCCTCCTCACCGGGTATTCTCAGCTGGTCGATCGTCCTCCACACGGATGCTCCATCGTCGTCGCCGTTGCCGATCATCGCCATGCCGAAGCCGACGGCTGTTTGGGGAAGGAGCAGCTGAATTGTTCAATAATTAATTCAAGACCAAACTACAAGCTACAAACTACAACTTTCACACCCAAAATACAGCTTTAATTGTGCTTAAATATCGCCGGTCGATTATTCTGTTATTTCAAACATTTTTGTTACTGATGTGAGAGCGGCAGAGAGATTGACGGCCGAACATTCTGCTCTGATTTGAGATACTCTTGAAACTCAAATGTTACAGGAACCGATAGGGCGAAGATCGCAATTATCCAAAAAAAAATTTAATACACAAATATCGTGAATTGTACTTCCCGAGCATTTCGAAAATACTGATTCCCCCTATTAATTCCGACAGGATTCAAATTAATTTTAATCGCCGATATTCCGAGACCTATTAATCTCAACCTTGCATCATTGATATGACATGATCAAGAAACCGCAAATCACCAATCGGACAGGACGAACAGAATTCACGCATATTTCGTGTAAAATAAAGATCAAAGATCAACCACTCACGGATATCTTGACCAGCAGGGGACTCCTCGCTTGGATGGACAGCTGGAAGGGATAGAAGCAGAGGAAGATGACGACTGCCGAGCATGCTGTGGCTGTAATGGCAAGCCGTTATTAGTTATAAATTAGACGAAATTAATGCCCCAAAAGGGAGCCAAAGCTGTGGAGAGCTGCAAATGGGAGAAGAACAATGTAAGACATTTTACAATCATTAATTACTATCACTTTCCACAGTTCTCAAGTATTTATCTAATGATGAAAATTACGAGGGGGGAAGAAGCGAAAAATGAATCTCCTGGCACTATTATGATTCAGCCTCGCAGTAACACACTTGGTGAACCTAATCATATGATGTCTTCTTTACATATTTCGTATTCCAACAAATGGATTCACCAATATTAGCATTACTAAAGACGCAAGTCTTCAACTATTCGTAGGTTATACTCCACAGTAGGACTGATCGTTCGGAACGGAATGACGGAATTCCGAACTTATGATCCAATTATACCTTCACTTCGGAACGGCCGAGAGTCGAACAATCGCCGTTCCGGAACGAGAAATCCAATTAGTTCATTTATCGAACTCATTCCGAGCGCTAATTGAATCAATTCCGGAACGAAACAATTTTGATCACTCTCATTCGACCGTTCCGAAAGCCGAACGATCAACAATACTCCACAGCCATAAGAATTTATCGTATAAAAATCACTCACCAATATTGGCATTGCTGAAGAAGGTGGATAGCAGTAGTGCCTGGGCGATGCTTGCGAGGGCGAAGAGGGTGAAGAAGGTGAGCAGGAGGGAGATATCCGCCGAGGGCATTAGATCGCCCCACTGAGAATTATAAATTAAGCTTTCCTCATGTATTCGTGCACGTGATCTAAGTAGCCTGGACTAATCGTAAGCAACAAAACATAAAATTGTTCAGTTTATTTTTCAAGAAAGATAACTGCTATTACCTAACCAAATTCTGGTAAAATGTAAGTAATTAGTGAAACCGATAACTGGGAGGTGAAAATTAATTAAGTGTTGATTTTAATGCCATTATTTTGCAGTAAACTGTCTGGTAACCGTACCTTGAGCAGCGACGATATGGTGATGACGGATATGAGATTGAGGATGAGGGAGATGAGTGCCCACGAGAGGAAGTGGATCGAATCGCCCAGTCCCATGATACGCATCAGTTCCTGCAAATACCAATAATTGACTCTTACAGTTAAATATTTATTGATTGTTTAGTTTTCCAAAAAAGCTTATATGTGATAGTAATTCAGAAATAGTAACGGAAAAATCAAAAACATGAATTCTTAAGCAGCTATGCCACCCCGGTGCAACATGAAATCACCTAGAGCTGCGAACGAGTTCAAATCAGCAATCTACCGCCGATACAAATTCATCTCTCACATTTACTCTTCCGTGGATTCTACTAAACTATATTGTACCCTTCAATCTCATTTCCTTCTCATAGACAACATTCCTAAAACATACCCTAACTCGCTATCATATTTTTCACATGCTTATCCCCATTTCCTCCCCTACCCCCATCCCAATCATTCTCGCATACCTTCGATCTCTGTTCCTTCTCATAGACGATACTATCATAACTCACTATCCAAAGTTTCCCGTACCGTATCATCCCATACCCAGACCGAAATTCTTACCTTCAATCTCTGCTCCTTCTCATACACGATATTCTTCACCAGCAATGCCGATGGGATCATCCACGAGAGGACGACGAACAGACCGAGAAAGGGCGCCACGTTGAAACTGAAAAGAGGAGAAAGGATTATCTATTTTCGGAATTAATGATCTATCTCCTGATCCAATCCTCCTACTTCTTAGCAACGAAAGGGAAATCTCAATAAATACTGTCGCAGATATTGGGTTTCAGGGATTTTATAAAGCGAAGATGATATCTCTGCTGCAATTCAGTGTTGTTCGAATATATTGTAATAAGCTCTTCCACCGCAGCGAATGTGTGGTATATTTTCAACAGCAATCAGCGCTCCCTAACACTGTTGCCCCTTTATACCGTGATCACGAGCTGCAATAATGCAGTCTACCGTCAACTCACACGTCTTTCGTATAGCACGGATACGGTTCCTGCTGGGAGTACGCTCCAATGTCATCGACCGCCTGGCCCCGCCCATCCGCAGCCATCAGCTCCCGCAACGCCTTCTCAACCGCTTCCTGAGCGGAACAGGGATTACGGTAATCGATTAACAGCTACCGTATCTCTTCTTCACTGTTTGAAAGAGAACAGGTATTACTGTAATCAGAAATCGATCGACAGCTACAGTACTACAACTTTTCGTTCGATTATCAATCGAATGCTATCACATTAGAATAAAACCAGTTATCGATCGCCATCTTCCCTCTGCCTACCGTACCTGTAGATAGGCGAATCCGAAGGTGGTGTACTTGAGGTCGATGAATGGCGTGTCGCGCACGTTGATGTTGCCAGCAGTATCGGCCACCGCAGTCGTGCCTGACGATGAGATTACGGTAATTAGTTTATAACTGTGTCCTATTAGCTCCTGTAGGAGTTGGGTTTCAAGAGGATCTCAAACCAGAGCATAGATCATGTGATAACAATGCCATGTAGATCAACCATACGATACATTTTAAAACGCGTTCTCCGTAAGAGCGCAGTGCTTCCGGGGGTGCAGTGCACAACTCTTGAAAATGGTCGCCAGATGCTCAAACTTTGGGTATGAGACCCCTAGGGGCATAATATTTAATTTTTAACAAAAAATTTCAAAAAAGTTGATCTTTGATCTTTGAAAAAAATTTTGGATTTCGGTATCGTGTGATAGCTCATTCGAAAGAGCATCAAAAGTTATTTCTAAAACCCAAAGGAAACCTATTTTCATCAAGATTCAAAAAAGTTACACCTAAAAATGTCAACTTTTTTGGCCATTTTTCGAAATATCGATTTCGCCGACCATGTTCCAAGTGCGGCCCCATCCCAGAAATCTCATGTAAGGTGCAGTTTGTATCGTAGAAAATGATAGAATATTTTATTTTGAATATTTTTGGTGCGCGAGTACCGTAATCAGCTCCCGACTGAGGCACACTTAACACGCGATTCACCCAAGAATTTATTGAATCTATGACGCACCTTTAGGCTGACCCCCTGTTTTCTCTACGATTTTCGAAGGTCCTTGGGTAGGTCTCACTTGAGCCCGAGTGATGGGGTCAGTAGATCAAAGATGTCTCCAGGAGGTCACGTCAAAGTTTGTCGTTGAGGCTCGATTTTCCTCAAATATATAAGTTCAGGAAAGAGATATGAAAAAGTTTTCTGGACTAAATGTTGCATTTCTCGAGTACTTTCAGGGTAAATTTTTGTTTTGTCTGATTTTTCAAAACTGCGGGCATTGGGCGCTATTGAAGCTCACAGGTACGGGTCAAAAATTCTACATAGTCAGTGAGATCGGGCTCGTCGAGAGCTTTCGATTGATGTATATAAAGTCAAAAATCCAGGGGGCTTTGTATGAATTAGCCCCGAAATGGCGAAAATTTGGCGAATTTTAGATCTGGAATAGGCTAGACAGTGGTAGATCAAAGAGAGGACACGTAAGATAGAAAATCGATAAATCCAAAAAATCGATTTTTCACAATTTTGAAAACACTATTGAAATCCTCTCGACACCCTGAATTCATTGATGACGGTTTCATAGTGATTGATCGTTCCTGAAGCGAGAAATTCCGGTAGATCAACTGCAATTTAGGAGACTCGTCGCGACCTCTCTTTGATCTACCACTGTCTAGCCTATCCCAGGTCTAAAATTTGCCCAATTTTCGCCATTTCGGGGCTAATTCATACAAAGCCTCCTGGATTTTTGACTTTATATACATCAATCGAAAGCTCTCGACGAGTCCGATCTCACTGACTATGTAGAATTTTTGACCCGTACCTGTGAGCTTCAATAGCGCCCATTCCCCGCAGTTTTGAAAAATCAGAAAAAACAAAAATTTACCCTGAAAGTACTCGAGAAATGCAACATTTAGTCCAGAAAACTTTTTCATATCTCTTTCCTGAACTTAGATAATTGAGGAAAATCGAGCCTCAACGACAAACTTTGACGTGACCTCCTGGAGACATCTTTGATCTACTGACCCCATCACTCGGGCTCAAGTGAGACCTACCCAAGGACCTTCGAAAATCGTAGAGAAAACAGGGGGTCAGCCTAAAGGTGCGTCATGGACAGGCCTATTTCAGTGAAATCTTAGCTGAAACGCGTGTTAAGTGGTTGGTTCGATCCCGGCCGGTGCACTAATCTTTTGCCGGATTTTTATTTTGCACGAAAAGCAAAAGTAACTAATTTTTCCTTGTCTATTGGGTGTTTAGCATCAAAACAGAGTGGTGTGAGCATTGGAAACGTTCCTTCCTCGATTTTTCTCGACCCACTTTTTTCACATAAGGGGGGACCCTTATGTAAAAAATGATGGTGGGGGTCATGTTGAAAAAAATAAAAATTTCTTACCATATTTCATCTACAGTACCTCGGAAATACTTTTCTTGACATTGAAAACAATTTTTTTTTCAAAATATCGCATGACTTCCAATATCATTTTTCACATAAGGGTCCCCCCTTATGTGAAAAAAGTTTGTCGAGAAAAATCGAGGAAGGAACGTTTCCAATGCTCACACCACTCTGTTTTGATGCTAAACACCCAATAGACAAGGAAAAATTAGTTACTTTTGCTTTTCGTCAAAATAAAAATCCCGCAAAAGATTAGTGCACCGGCCGGGATCGAACCAACCACCTAATACCTCAGTCGGGCGCTGATTACGGTACTCGCGCACCAAAATAATTCAAAATAAAATATTCTATCATTTTCTACAATACAAACTGCACCTTACATGAGATTTCTGGGATGGGGCCGCAATTGGAACATGGTCGGCGAAATCGATATTTCCAAAAATGGCCAAAACAGTTGACATTTTTAGGTGTAACTTTTTTGAATCTTGATGAAAATAGGTTTCCTTTGGGTTTTAGAAATAACTTTTGATGCTCTTTCGAATGAGCTATCACACGATACCGAAATCCAAAATTTTTTTTCAAAGATCAAAGATCAACTTTTTTGAAATTTTTTGTTAAAAATAAAATATTATGTCCCTAGGGGTCTCATACCCAAAGTTTGAGCATCTGGCGACCATTTTCAAGAGTTGGGCAGCCCTTCCTGCAGTCTTACAGAGAACGCGTTTTAAAAAGATATTCACAGAAGTGGCGGGAGTAACAACCCTTGCACAGTACATTAGATAAACTACACCACTGTAAGCATACGGTAACTGACCATCGACCATGCTCGCCTGGTGCCGGATACTGTAGGTGACCACGGTGGGCACGGAGGAGGACACGTTCGTGAGCCCGGTCCCGGAGAGGATTATGCCTGAATTATCGGTTATTGATTGATCTGGTCAATCCAGAGATATCCCGGTGGTGCTTCTGTGGTTCCTTATTTACACATTATACAGCTATCGCGCTGCTGTACGTGCGGTATTTCTCAATAAGGAAATCATTGATCTGATAAATGGAAGTTCACCAGGTGCATTGGTGCTGCACGAATTATGCATTATCTAGGCGCGGCGAACTTGTTCAATGGTGTGATAGTACACGTATAAAAATATTCACAGACCAAACGAGGAAGCTACTATCGCTAGATATTCACATGGTGATTCTGTGCTATCCAAATTGCACTTCATACTGGCCTACTTTTCGTGAGCAATGAGGTGATGAATTACGGCCTATATTAAAGAACTACAAATTCACAGAAAATCGAAGGAGTAATCCTATGATCACAAGGTGCATTTCTGCTGCAGCAGTAGAGCATCAGTCAAAAATACTTGGGAGCTCAATTTCAACTTGAGAATGAAGTCAGGAAACAACCAATCCCTTCAGTGTCCAATAAAAAAGTGAAACTATCGCACTGCAAGGTTCTATAACCTTAATGATAAGGTAATACCGTACTCGAGTAGTACTCTGCAATCCATTATGCCCTACTCCAAGAAAAATGCAACCAACCCTACCGTAACCCATCAACTACCGTAACCATTAATCCATCGTACCCGAGTAGTACTGCTGCCTTCTCTGCAGACACATCGCAGTCGATTCCATCGCCGATTCATTCGCCACGGGTACGATTCGATCAATGAGTGTGCACTGCAATCGATAAATTGAGGAGGAGTCGTCTGACTCTCTCACTTTCCCATACTCTCTCTCTCTTCTCTAAAACAAGTTGCAGACGATTTACTCGAAAATAATCAGAACCGTATGTTAGATGTTTCAACGACTCAACATATTTGCTATATCTCGTCGAATATTGATAATGAGCGCGTGAACGATCCAAATTTAAAAATTTCTGAACAAAAGATACGACATGCGACAAAAATTAAAGACCAGGTTCGCTCATGCTTCATTGGCATTACAATACATCAAGGCCAGGGTTACATCAATGCATTCGACGTTTGATAAACTATTCTAATCAAAAGACGACTATCAGAAGACCAAAGATCAAAGACCGCTGCTCACCCTGAATGCCTCGGTGGCGCTCTCCGCGATGCCCTTCATAATGGCTCCGAGGGAGGCCGGATCGGAGGAGGGAGCGAACACTGTCTTCAGTATCTCATCCACACTGAAAGAGCAGTTGAATTACGGTAGGGAATAAGGTCGCTTAAATTTTCTCGACAATCGTCAATCTAGCAAATTTGTTCGAAATTAATTGTGATCTAATATGACGGAATAAATAATGAATGAAATCATTGGTCCTTATCATTGGACAGTCTTCAGAAATGCTACGACACTAGTGACTTTCCGGTTTCACAAATTGCGCAAATGCGGTAAATGTTTCGTTGTTTCGATTTCATTTCTGTAGACAATTTTCAAACATTCATCATTCATGTTTCAAGAATATCACTAATTCGACGAATGTTTCGTTATTTCGATTTCCTCCCGGAAGACAGTTTCAACACTTCAACATTCAGGTTTCACGAATTCCTACTCTTCTCCTTACCCACTCTTGAGCACAGGCGATTAATCTCTGATCTCCTTTTCCTTCATAAATCTATTCATGGTTTTTACTCGTATGACCACTCAAACCTATTCAAAATTTCCCCTCTTGCTCGTAACCTCCGTAGATCCCATTCTTTGCGTATCTCTTTACCGCACCATATTCCAAAGTCTCACTCAAGTTTTGTCACTAGAACTATTGATCGATGGAACGTGCTTTCTCCAGAATCAGTTATAAGTTCTCCGCAAACCTTCCGGTCTCTTCTTTTGTCTCTTCCCTCTATCTCTTTTACATCCGATTCACTCTTGCGTCTCTGATTTTTTTCTTGATACCAACCTGCTGTTCCCCCGAAGCCCCCTCTCCCCAAACCGATTCGCCATCAAGACGACGGACCTCTGCCAATAAATATAACGAAGATCATCGATACTCCCTCTTTTCATTTTTCACCTGGCGGATAAATAATTGAATTGAATTGAATTGCACAAATTCGGTAAGTGTATCGCCATTTCGATTTTATCGATTCGGGGTGCACTATCCAATTTAACATCAGTTTTCAATCAATAGCTGCCCTCCCAATCAATACCGTACTCCTCGCTACCGTACCTGTCCAATGTCGCGTTGGGAACGAATCCACTGCGGCGCAGCTGGATCACAATGTTCTGCAATACGGTAATCTTCTGGATTACAGTAACCTGTACTTCGCAAAGGTTCCCTAGGTACCGATACCGAGATCGCATTCTAGTGTATCCCTCTTCCCCACTGCCGTAGCACCTTCGCGGATGCATTTCCAACAGTAACCTCATACCGTACAACACCTACAGTCATTCCTATCTTCGTGAGTTCCTCTCCTACAGTATTCCTGCCTACCGTACCACATCCTTACCGTAGCGGCCTTGGGTAGATCACTCAGATTGATCGCTTCCTGCAGGTCGTCAGCAATCTCCGCGTACTGCGGGAAGAGCGTCTTGAAGAAGTCCGCGTAGCGAAGAGGATCGTTCAACTGGAAGAGAGGGGTACTGTAGCGGCAGATCTGTTATCGATTACTGTATTCCGCAACCATAGGTGGCTAAGAATATGTGGTATTGTAGAAACTATGCATACATTTTTCGATTATCGTTAACCGTAACCTTAACTGGATTATTATGTGTTGTTTGGAGGATATCGCTGTCGAGTACTGCAATTAGTCACTCTGTTACGGATATACCGATTCGTTGAAACACAAGTCAGTCGTGAGTTAGAGTTGAAACATAGGTGAGATCTGGGAGTCTAGTACTCTTGTTCTTGAATCCCACTGTTCAGATTCACAAATTTTATCGGCATGACGTGTATCTAATACTTGTTTTAGGGGAAACCATGTGCAACATTATCCTGTACCACATCGCAATTGCAATCAACCGATCCACAAGGCCATTACCAACACAACTCGTATGAATGCTGTGCCACCTTCTCAATCAATCGATCCGCACATAGACTACAGGGCTCGTAGCCTACCATAGTCTACCGTACGTTCTCAATCAATCTGCCCATTGACTACCGTACCCCACCGTACCGTACCTTCTCAATGAATCGATCCACAAGACCATTATCTACACTATTCTTATCAATACTACCGCCAGTGACCGTACCCCACTCTACCTTCTCAAGCGATTGGCTCGTAACCTACCGTACCCCCTTTTTACCGTACCTTCTCAATCAATCTGCTCATATACTACTGTACTCCATTCTACCGTACCTTCTCAATAAATCGATCCACAAGACCATTATCTACACTATTCTTATCAATACTATCGCCAGCGACCGTACCCCACTATACTTTCTCAATCGATTGGCGCGTAACCTACCGTACCCTATCCTACCGTACCTTCTCAATAAATCGATCCACCAATGGTCCAGCGGGGGCGACGAGTATCCGTCCCTGCAGCATGGGCAGCAGCTGCTGCATCAGCACGTGATTTCCGAAGGTGCAGTTCGTTTCTGCAAATTTGATACTTGCTGGCTTGATTTATAGTTTTTACACCCACACTGAATGAGGAAGAATCAATGACTGTCAGGGTCTGTGCACATAAAGACACTCTGGAACCACAAAGAATATGGTTCACTCAATGCACTTTTTGAAGCACCCATTTGTTTTATCAAGTTTTTTATCGTTGATCTCCCAACTTCAGCCCCCTCCGCTCTTACTCCCACTTATATGTATCCCTGCTTTCTCATTTAACAGTTGATCTTTGATCTCTGATTGATCTTCAATCAATCTCTGATCCATCACCTCTAATGGATATCCCCACTCTCATTTTTAAGTTCACCTTCTATCTTTGATCCTTGATCTTTAATCTTTGATCTTTAATCTCTCCTCACCTCTAACGGGTATTCCGAAGCAGTCCGTGTCCGTGCTCGACTTCGCCTTACCAGGCGTCACCTTCATCACGTATCTGCAGCAATTTATTGATTATTTTCAGGATTATTGATTTTTTCAGGGACCTAATACCGTCTACCTGCCACCGGCTACGGTGCAAGCAACTACGAATTGTATTCAGACACATTGAACATCAGAGTAAGCAATGCTAGACTTATAATCAGTACAAAGCACCACGTCGCAGTTTCGCGATCCTGGTTTCGACCACCACAATAATTCATCCCATTTCAACGTCGTTTTGAACTATTCATACACTACACTCCAAACAACACACCAATAATGGTTTACCGTATACCATCCTACAGTATCCATGCTATCGCATACCAGCCTACCGTACCCCTAACTACCCTACCCCTCTCACTCACTCCAGGATGTAGTCTTTGAGCTTATCGAATACGGTCCTCACATTCTCCTTATTGCCCTTCATCGATGCTTCCATCGTAGTCGGGTCTGAATTACGGTAATTATCGATTGATGTTTTCGAAAATGTTATTTTCGATACCGTATACTCCGCTTTCTTTGGCATTTTCTTTCAACCGGCTTGTATCCAGCACTGGAGAAAATTTCGGTTAGGAATTGTTGAAATATGAGTTCTCAGAACTAGGTTTCACGTGTATTACAAGGTCCGTGATTGTACCGAATGATCGATACATTAGCGGTTACCTCCGGTTGCAAGAAATCAAAAACATTCTAGCCCGAACTGAATGGCTTATTCGGACTGTTAGACCTACGTTTCACTGATATTACTAGACACTCAAGCGAGCACAATGCCAATACCGCCAATCTTTCTCGTGAACCAAAAAAACAACTAATTAATGTACTTACTAACTGCCTGTCCGCAAGTCATCGCCTTAATGAGTGTCTTCGAATCCTTGAACGAGGTCAGATTCCTCAAGAACTTGCCGAACGGACCGTCTGAAAGATCAAAGATCAATTTCGGGAAAGATCAATGATCAAGTTAATGAATACGCTACATTAAAGATTACCAACTATTTCGTTGATCACCCTAGACAGCTTGTGGAATTAGGAGGCTGCCATAAGTCTAACTCACTTCCAAACACCTTCACGAAATCGACGTTGCTCCACAGGTTCGCGCCCAGTCCGGGGAAGATCTGAACAGCAATCATGAGCACTTCTTCCTCTATTTCGCAGCAGTATTCGAAAAGTCATGTCAAATGCACCTAGGTGTCCGAAAGCAATCGTTCACCTTTGCGACAGGTTTTTTTCCCACGTCTGGTAGGCCCAGATGCACGTAGGAAACAAATGGACCAATTGGTAAAGGAAGCAGTTGACTTTGCTTACATACTATTCGATCGCTGGTTCGCAGAGACACACAACTAAATATCGAGGTTTTTTTGCCCTATGGACGAGCCATAATTGTCTGAACCGCAATTGCATTTCCATCACAATTCGTGTTTCACTCATATCTCAAATGCCTTGAGACGACTCCAGGATCAATAAATCCTCGTATCGAAAGTCCCTTAACTACAAACCAATTACACCGTATCCCCTATCGCTCTTTACATCCGCAAGGGGCGTGCCCAGCAGACTGGCTACGCTCTAATCGATAGCACCATTCTACCGTACCTTATCCAATGCTCCGGTCGCGTTGATTCCACTCTTAACATCCACGAGGGGCGTTCCCAGCAGACTGGCTACGTACACCTCGCAGAGTGACTTCCTGTCCTCTGCAGTAAGAGGAAGAGCGGAGGAGGGGAGGATGAAGGAGGCGTCGAATCTGAGAGGAGGATAGAGGTACGGTACAATGGTCAGGTATAGACCTGCCCCAGACCTTTCATATCCCGTTAGAGAACCCCGCCGTGGATCTCACTCATGTAACGCTGCATAATCAATCAATAGAGATGCACTACAGTATTCCATGCTACCACATCGTTGCCGAAAATGATATAATATTGCGACCATTTTTTTTAATTATAGAAGCAGAAACGGAGTCTAATTGTTAATATTCGCCCAACCCGGACTAACTCACAATCATGAAACACAATTCACCCTTTTCAAAAATATATCGGGCAGGAAAAAAAATTCACTCACTTTTCCGGTTTGCAGAACAGATCCACCGTGTTCAGAGCCGACCAGAAGTCGAACAACGAAGGGACCGCGCTCGCGTATTGCGCCGACTGAAAATGCAATCGATAAAATAAGTGTCTGTTGAGATATCGTATTCCTTTCCTACAGAAGTCTCGAGTACGCTTTTCGGAAACAACCGCATTAAACGACAACGAACTAATGATTACATGCTACTGATGGCGGCTGAGTTCTAGACACTCTATGCTACTGAAGCCTCATCGATTGTGCATATTCCGTACGCTACAGTACCCGGTAATGAGCGCTCCCCTCTAACTTGCAGGGGAACACGCGAAATCTTGTAGCCCCGCACGTGCCTCTCCCTACTCTTTCTAACCCGGTGGCTCTAGCGCACACACTCTTGGTATCAAGGCGCTCACCACTGACCGTACCCCTCACCTCATTCAGAAGATTGACGAAGAGTGCGGGCGTCACTGCCGAATTCGCCACTGCCTCGGCCATTTTCTCGCTCAGTCCGATCAACTTCAACTCGTCAGGCACATTCAACGATGAGTTGAAGAACTGCAAGGGATTAAGAATTATTACAGCTCAATGGTCTACCAGGGTACCGTAATCGGTGTTGACTATACTGTAACCATTGCCTGCCATAGTAGCCTATCTATTATGCTATCGATTTATAGTAAATAAGTCGGATACCGTAACCCCCTCTACCGTACTCACATCCTTGAAGAGTATCTGGGTCGGTTCGTTGCTCTGCGCGGTCAGATTCCTATTGGCGATTAGATGGATCGCCTGTGCGAGAGACTGCATCGACGAATTGAAACCTGCGAGTGATTTGTATCTTGTAAGAACCCGAAAAGGATGATTAATCGCTTGATGAAGCCAGTTCGCATATAGTAAGATCCCTGAAACAGCAAGCCATCGAACTCGATCAATATACGTTTTTGGTCATCCGACAACTCGCGTTTACTGTTCAGAGCTCACAAGTTCCTAATGTGAACTCCCTGTGGAACACTAGATCATCTTGATGAGATTTTTAAAAAGATGCCATCCCAATCTGCTACATTTGGACAGAAATAAACTGATTCTAATCAATGAGAGCGATTCATTAAACCACGTCGTATTCCCTATCTAATAAGATTCCTCGAAACATGCACTCACCGTGCGAGACCCAGTTTAATACCAAACACGGGAAATATTTCAGGAGATTCCAAATCATGTGTTGCTCCCAGAGCAACTCTACCGTACCCAATCCTACAGTAAATCTTCCCCATTCCCCAATACTCACCTTGCGGATCCTTCCCAATGATCTCCAGGTGCTCCGAGAAGGCGCGCATCCCGTCGATTAGTCTGAAGAAATGAGGAAAATTAAGTACTGGACCACCCAAGGAGATCTGTGTTTCAGCGTGTTCAAAAATCTTGAATAGACCCAACTAACTAATGCAGGTATCGAAATGCTCAGCGTTAAAATTCTGTAGATTAGTCAGCAAATTGACGAAACATGTTGTGGATTACCCAGAACAATCATGTTTCAACTTCATCGTAAGATATTGAGGAGAACCTGTTGAGTAATTCTCACCAGGCTCATGGTATTAGAAAAAGTAAAACTGAATCAAGTGCCCTTCATACAAATCAATATGAACTTCCCTACGGTACCCCTTCCAATCTACCGTAACCCCCCCCACCTGAATCATGAAGCTGCTCTCACAACTTCCAAGGGGCACGATGAGTTCCTTGCCCGTGAACGAGGGCGACGTCTCGCTCGTCCCCAGTGATCGGCGAGATGGAACACCTGAAATTATTTTATTAATTACTTAATTAATTATTTTTGTTATTTAATTTATTTATTTATGTAAAATATTCGTATGGGAATCACTCAAAGTGCCTAAGGTGCTTCACATTCACCATCACAAAATGTAATTTGCAATTTTGAAATGAACAATAAATTCAGACTAGGCGCTCTTGAGTCGCGCTCGTTCTACACATTCACAGGTTCGCTTCCAATTCAGTAATTATCGGGTCCCCTTGGGAAAACAAATTCAACGATTTCAACCCTTCTTCGATATCAGTTGAAGAAACTATGTAATGGTATTTGAGGTATACGGTAGTCCTTCGATAGAGATAATACCGTAATCCCTCACCTATTCGTGACGAAGCACAGCCATCCGTTGAGGAAGGGCGCGAGACCCGCACTGACGAAGGCTTTCGAGGCATAGTGACCTTAAAGGGGAATAGGATTAGAATACGGTACGCCAGGGGTAACGATAGGCCCCGTTTTTTTTTCAAAAAAAATATCAAGAATGAAGTATCCAGCAGAAATCAGTCCATGTCCAGTCAACTTCAGGTTTCGTGGGCGACTTAAGATTGAGGCGGAACTACACTTTTCAATATTGCGTTGAGAATGCAGCATTCTCAACGCAATATTGAAAAGTGTAGTTTCTGAATGCTCTGAATTCTGAATGCTTGCTCATAAAAATGTAATATTATTCACTCAGCGGCCCTTCACAGCCCTTCTCATTGCCCATCACACTTTCGTCTTCAAGCCGTTGGAATTTTCGCCCAAACAAATGAAATCTTGCCTTTACTGACACTTTGCTACTTGCATTTAATACACTATTTGATCATTCAAATCAAAAATCAGTCAAAAACCCAAACAAAACGTATTTCACTCACACGTGGAGTGGTACTCGTTGAAGTCTCTCGTCCTGATGAGGGCGAGGATGGCGAAGAGCAGAATCGGAACGAGAATCTCGATCGTCAACCAGGCCTGAGGGGAGAGGATTACGGTAAGGCTAAGGCAAGGCTACGGTAGATCATTCATCGATCAGACAGCGGTAGATTTGGGTAAAGATGAATCAGTCATGTTTAGAGTACGGTAGAATTTGGTATGCCAATTATTGATTGAACTACGGTATATCACCGTAGATCCCCCCCCCTCCTTTTTTTATCTCACTACAGTACATTTAGCTATTTTCGTAACATCCCCGCGTCAAATTGCAGGTTCTGTTGTCAGTAATTTCAGGCGCGAGTTTCAGCGAAAAACTTCTCTCTCAACCAGCCAATTTGTCAGGTTCAGGTGAAAATTGCACCTTCCAAACTACGAGCAAAAGTCGATGAAAAATGGGGAAAACATTGAAAGTGGTGCCTACCGTATCCCAGTAATCGATAACATGTGATTACAGTACCTACCGTAACCCAAAAACATACAAAACAAGCTCACTTTCTGTCGTCTCTTCACGACGATTCCCTTCCAGAGCAGGAATCGGAGTTGCCGCCAGAATGGAATCATCCTCGAGTGGTGTACGGTAGGTCGATTATCGATCGATCACCATCGGCTCGTCTCGCGCGCGGAGACTACCGTAACCCTGCAATCGATATGGTAACTGTAATACCCCTGGAATAAAGTGATAAAACACGGAAACGACAGAAACTCAAACAGATCCCAGGTTTTAGATTACGGTAAGTACAGTAACCCTAAGCTGATCCAGAACGAGTCAATATCACGGTAACTACCATACCTTGGAGCACGTCAAGGAGGAAAATAAGGCGAGAAGAACGCACTAGCAACCGCGCACAATCGAGCGCAGGGGCGAGAATGGAATGGAGAATGGATGGGAAGAATGGAATAATAAATAACGAATGAAAGAGAAGAAATGGAAATGTGAGAAAAGGTGACGTGTTCCCATTAATCTAGACACTTGCTTCCTTTGGGAGATCACTGCTAGTGTGAGAAACAATAGGCCAAAGAACGAAGTCTAGTCAACTCTCGATGCCCCTAGCGAAAACAGTGCTAAATCCCCGCGCGGGGCTTTGTATCTATTTTCACCTACACCCGCCATAGTACTGTTTCACTCCGGAAAGGGTTAATAGAGCAAGCAACTGTACGAGTGTTTGAGTCGATCTGTCACCCAATAAGGTTTTCTAAACCGCTGAGTCATCCACGTTGATGACGGAAGGAATCTAACGAAAACTATGGGGAGAAATGTAGGAAGAAATGGTGAAGAAACACTCCACACCACACGCGAAATAGACCCAGATGGGTACAGCGACTCAATTGCCTCCATTCATGCGGAATATTATCATAATTCCTCGCCAAAAATAGTTGGGGGGGGGAGTTCAAACATGAGGAAAAGTAGGAAGATCAATGGATTAACTCGCAGAGCTTGTCGAAAGCGGGGGATAGGTTTTATGACGAAGCCAACGGGAAAGCAACAAGGGATAGTTAGCAGGAGAAAACAACGCGTTTACAAAACTATTGCCAGCAGAATCTTTTAGCGCGCGTTGTTAACGTTTCTTGTTGATGTCTCGCGACTACAAACTGGCACATTTTTACACAACCAGGCAGCCAAAGTAAAGCTGAGTTTCCTGAAGAGAAGGTTTCGGTGAGAATTGAAAACAAAATTCTTGAAGAAAGTCTTCAACAGACGAAGAGCTTGACTAACTAGACAATTGGGAGACATTTTGAGGAAAGGCGGCAGAAAAGAGGCTTGAAAAAAAAAAAAAAAGAGGCTCAAGAACTGTTAAGCATTTAGAAGTTAGTGTTGAAGAAAATCATCAGCCGCCTTAATCTCGTAAACATACTGAATTCAACAGGCGCCTACGTTGCCAGGGGGAATTGAATCGCGAGGAAATGTTCTCTCACGTCTGCCCGTCGGATTCAGGGTGCATGCGTCTAACTAGACATGCACGAGCGTAGCCATAGACTCTCTCACTTTCCCATGCTCTCTCGCTTACTCTAACCTCCCAGTGAGTAGTGGGCCCCAAGAGAGACTCCGCCCTTTGGCAAGAGTGCATGCATGGGGCATGCTCTTCAGTCTGGAGAAATTGTGCATGTAAAGGGCATCAGAGATAGCAGAGAAGGAGAAGGAAGTGGAAAGTTCACGCTCCAAATGCATGAATTCGCTGAAAACTCATTGGTAGCAATGGATAAATTCTTATAGACTTAACGGCAAAAAAGCAGCTGAATTAATTCGGCAAACAAAGTAGTAGTCAGCTCTCGCCTTGCAATGTAAACTCTCTGCGAAAATCAACAATAGCAATGATAAATACGGGAATCATTAGAAACGAACAATGCGTCCGTACTAATATTTTCGGCATTCCCTATTGTTTCTTACATATTGTATCAGTGAAAAGGCTAATGCGAAAACTATACGATGCAAGAGAAACAGCTCTAAAAATTATCTGATTTCGAGCAAAAGACGCAAGCCTATGAACAATTATTTTTTTCTATTCCTCATTCTAGCGAAATGAAACATTTCAGAGCCGAGCATTGATAAAAAAAATCATCTGATTTCGAACAGTAAACTCGCGCGGCGCGTGGAAAGTTGCCCCTGCTCCCCTCTCCCCCTTCCATCTCTCGTCATACACATCTAGGCACCTGAACAAACATCTGTGGGGAACCGAATGACTCTCTTCAGCTACCGTACTCTCCCGGTGATCAGAGAAGACGAGAGATAGTGTGGAATGAAGAGAGACACGTGCGAACGTCTGCCGACACCAATGAGATTGGGCATAAACTGTGCACGATTTTCTTTTCAGGAAGTGTTCAAAATACCAAACCAACTACCGAATGAGTCATTGGATACGGTATATCCAGATCAATCTAATGAACGAAATCTATGTCGAGAAAATCAATGGATACAGTATCCCAGTATCGGAAAAGTGGCATTGATCAGAGTTTAACAGCAAGCAAGTGCATCAAAAAGTGATGGAAAAAGTCCAGATAGAAGCCGAACCTGCATTAAATTATGCGCAATAATAGGATGATAGAGCGGTGAACACACTCATGCATTATTTCGGGCGTGACTATTCACATTACACATCGAATTCTTTCGGGGAAAATGGACAGGAAAGAAATACCGTAACTAAATTGGCGATGACGGTAGATCATAAAAGTATAGATCAACGTATGATCGATTAGAATTCATTTAGATAAATCACCTATCGCATTTGAGCCAAAAGGCGAAAATATCTTACGGTAGATCAAGGTTCAATCAGAGATCGAAGAGATAGGTACAATTTTTTGCAGGTAGATCAACATCGGCTCTCTGCAAATCAAAATGACCGCACTTTATAAACGCTGAACTATTTATGGCAAAAAGTTAGAACAAAAGGTGCCTGATTCGTTCCTAGCCAGGTAGATCAGCATGAACTTCAGAGATCAAAGATCAAATTCGATGTGGTAGGTCTACATTCCTATATTGCGTTATCAATATGTTCACCGCCAGCAAGCACCGAAAAAGCAATTCATTCAATTTGTGCGCGCTTGAGAGTTAGAGAGGAATACTTGAAGAGGCGAAATAGGTGCGAGTGCAGAGTTCTACCTCTCTGCCCTTGGCAGTCCAGCGATAAGTGTCGCCCTAGCAACAGGGACAAAGATTCGGCAACGAAGGATGAACAGATCTAGGAACTACCCCGATTTGAGTAGCTAGCCAAATACAGTATCCAGCGCGAACGGAAGAGGAAAGGTGTTTTGCGAACGCACTGTGCTTACGGTATTCAGAGACTGTCAGGTATTGACAGCCCCTAGGATCGTGCAATGGGGTTTGAATGGGCCAGAATACACCCCAGAATATTTTCAGAGCTATTGGATAAGAACTGGCCAAGAACTGAGTTCGAGGCCTACGTCAGAGAAATTAAATAATGTTGTCTCACTTGATAATTGACGATTATGCTGTCCCACCCGCTCGTCTGGCATCCCGAGAAGAGTAGGGTGTAGGCTAAACCCTACAAAAAATATTTGATAAACAGATTTTCATTTTAATTACATCTTAAAAATGAAACAATGAAAATAAAATAATCGAAGTAGATTACAAGACGACCAATCAGGAATCTGACCAAAATCTGACCAACTTGAACTCGCTACTACGGTAAACATCGTCGGTGCGTGAAAGTGTGTGGCACACACTTCTGGCAGCCTAGCCGTGGGAACTGTCATATTTATCGATTTTATCACTTTGTACTTTAAATTTTTGTTAATTTTGTCACGTTGATCGCAAGAGCAACCCTAACTCTATGTATTACCGCCGATATAAGGCATTCTGAGCTCCTAGAGCTGTATATTTTGCCCACATTTGAAATTTCTTCTTTCGACTTTCTCGCTGAATTCACTCATGTAACGTGCTTGAGCTGTAATTTTTACAGGATGTCGCTCAGCTTGATCGCTCCGCGAGCGGCGCGTAGCGCCGTGCAGCGTATCATCGTTCTCCGCGCCGGACACTCTTCTGCCGTCCCTCCCCCTGCCACCAAGCAGGTACTATGCTCATTTGATCTCTTGATCTCATACAGTTCTCTCGCCAAGTTCGTTTTCTATTCTATAGTCATCATCCTCTTGCTCCTTTCAGCCATCGATTCCTTCCCTTGTGCTCGGGGGTCTTGTTTATAGTGCATTCTTACTGAGTTCTCGGAATCTAACCGTCAACACTCGCAGGTCGTTCTCTCCGATACCGCCGGCCACTTCAAGTATGACCGAGACTGGTCTCGCGACAAGAGATACACCGCGCCCCAGAAGCTCGGAGACACCCCCATGAGGTGATTCACAGATTTAGCAACCCTTTGGGAATGATCACGTAAATCTTCTATTCGGTGTTGTACAGAGACGTTTTTCTCATGATAGCCATGATTTATACCGACCATGTTTTCTTTGGGTTATTTTTTTCTAATTAATTAGCCCTATTAAGCAGAAAAATGAGAAGAAAAGGATTATTTCCCTATGTATTTTCTTAAAATATGACAATCTAAACAATTTTTCCCAAACCACTTTTGTCCTTATGCCGTTTCGATGTTATTATTGGATTGGGATTATTTAGTTTTATTTGGACACTATTCTATCCACATTATTGGAACAGATTATTTTGGGAATTAGTTGCCTTGATACATCACCGTAGTTGTTTCTCACAAAAAATCAAGTAACCGATTTCATAACAACGCAGCTGCGGGCCGTTTTCCTTGAGGACTTCTAATAACTTGACTTTGACCGTTTCTAATAAGGCCTTTCTGGAAAGATTTCGTGATAGTGGCATTTGAGATTAAGAAATCAATATTGTTAAAAAGTGACAATATTTTCTCAATTAGCTTCCTGTTTCAAGTATGTACGAGATCGTATACAAGACTGAAAAGTTATCAAATAGTTGGCCATGAATTAAATACTTTAACAAGTTATGGACATTGTTGAGAGGAAACTTATCTTTTTTTGTTGATAGTTTGGGCAAACCTGGAAATATTCTTACTGTTTTTTGCGTTCGGGTTATCCGATGGGGGGGGGGCTCCTAATTAAGTTTTTGGGGCCTCCGCAGATGTTTTCGTGTTGTTGGGTGGCAACAAATCGTTGCTAATTTCTCGAATGGGACCTGAATGTTCTGGTATTGCTCAGCAAAGCTAATCGTTTTTATTCAAAATATTATTCTGCAGATTCCTCGTCCGTCGTTTGGGTCACGCCTACGAGATCTATCCCCTCTTCATCCTCACTGGCGCCTGGTTCATCGTTTTCTGCTTCACCGTCTACTACTCCTTCGAGAAGATGGAAATCTGGCTCGACAGAAGTGCGTCCCATTTTGTTTGCCTTAAAAATTTGTTTATTTACTCTAGCATTGTTACTTTTCAATTGGATACGCTGCATTTATAGAATGCTGTTAGTTAAATTCACTCCTTGCAGGCAAGGACACCGCCCCCTGGGACTGGGAGCGCATCAAGAACAACTACTGGAAGAAGCCCACCCTTGTGTACGTTATTTTAACCTTCCAAGATGTGTTAATAATAGAACCCATTGCATTCATAGAACTTGATATTTATCAATACTTTGCAGCTTCGACTCCACCGGCGTGACTCATCAGCGTAACGAGCTTCTGGAGACTCTCCAGAACGAGATGGTCGATGCTGCTAAGGCACGTGGAACGAGATAGATTTGCGACAGCGTAGTCAATTCGATGTATTTTTAATGCAGATAAATTTGATGTGACTGAATGAATTCTGATTAAACTCGATGTTTCCGTATTACATCAACACTTGCCATTCTACTATCATCCCTGTCAAACGAATATTCTTTACAAAAATGAGCATTTGCTTATTTTTTTAGTTTCACGACTAGTTCGGATCGATTATTTCCACATAGTGATCACAGAAGGTGGACTCTCGATTCAGACTTCTTTTAAAAGATGTTTGACCCCGTATACGATTGGGTTACGGCTGAAGCGGCACTTTCATTGCCATGAGTATTCAGGCACACAGTGTCAACGACGTGTCCATGACCGAACACGCATCACTGCATAAAAAATTACAAAGATCTCTGCATCAATGCAAGATAAATTACAAAGAACAGGGATTTCGTGAGATCCTTCGCAGATTTCATGACGACATCTCGATTTTGAAGTAGCAAACCCTTCCCCTTCACCTCGCATCATCGAAAATCATCTCATCCAACAATCCCAAATATAAAATCTCTTCCCCATTCATTCCGAAACACATTAAAATTGCTGCTACCGTGAACGTGTATGTATGCATCGATGTGTGAAATAAGAAATGGAACTATGTTGATAACAATGTTTATCAAACAAAACAAGGTCCCATTCGATGCGTTTACTTGAGGGGGATGAAACGCGAAGAGTGGGTAGCTCCGATACCGGGGCGACCGTGCTTGACGGGCTTGTATGAGATGGCGAACTCTCCGAGGTAGTGTCCGATCATCTCAGGCTTGATCTCAGTCTGAATACGGATAATGAGAGAATGAAGTGTAAGTATAAAATTAACTAATTAAGTAAGTCCTTCTTCTCATATGATTTTTATTTCTTGTTCAAGTTTAGATACGTACCTGGTTGAAGACCTTTCCGTTGTAGATTCCGACGACGGATCCAACCATTTCGGGGAGGATGACCATGTCACGGAGATGGGTCTTGATGGTGGCGGGCTTCTCGAGGACAGCGCACGCCTATAATTTTTCAAAATAAAATAATTCAAAGTCTGGCTGACCGAATTTTTAAAATTAATATTTTCAAAACAGACCTTCTTGGCCTTCTGGAGGCGAGCAAGAAGAGCGAGGTGCTTGCGCTTGAGTCCGCGGGACAGACGTCTGCGGGGACGAGCCTTGAAGAGCTCGGCGAGCTTCTGTCTGCAAATATTGTTTTTGACCATCGCTCAGGCACTTCTAACGCAAGTTCATATGAAATTATGGAAATACCAAGATGCAGAAAATCGGTAAATAACTAAGCACATACAAGGTAATCGAGAAAATTAATAATACCTGTCCATATCGAGGAGCTGGTCAAGATCAACTCCGCGGTAAGAGAACTTGCGGAAAGTTCTCTTCTTCTTGAGCTCAGCAAGGTGGGCTTCGTCCTGTCCGCTCATAATTAACCCTGAACAAAAAGAATCTCAATAAACCGTTTGCCAAGTTAAAACAGCAAATAAATAACAAGGAACAGCAATAATCAAGCGGGGCTAAGGAATTCGAACGAATTAAACAATTGTGTAATGCAAAAGGCGGCGTAAAGGAGCTTACTATTGTGCTAGATAATGTAAACGCGCAATAATAATCAAAAACACCGTCCAATTCGACAAAATGGGCGAAAAAAGAAAAAGTCTTTAGGATTTTCCATTTTCTCGTCGCTGCGTATCATGCCCTACACCTATTGCATTGTGTGGCGCGCATTGTGCGACATTTCGCTGCTTAGAAATCGCGGGAATCTCACATATTTAAATTTCGGACCGCCCCTTTATTTGATGACTGGTGTGATCGCTCGTGATATCTATCGATTACGCATCCCATTCGGGGTGCTTTTTGGCATGAGGATATGCGACTGATCAGTTTTCTAGTAACTCTAACACTACTCGCCCATGTTTCTACTGAAAACCTAACCCGAGTGACGACTCCGGCCCCGTTCAACGCGAATTTCAGCGATTCCTTGAACTACACCACACTTGCAAGTGAGTTTTTAGCGAATTTAATGCATTGAATTCATTTTCGAACATTTTTTCCGCTAGTTAATTGCTTAATCTTCACTTATCACACAGTTTCCTCTTAGATGACTCCGAAAGCGACGGCGATGATTCACAAGAGCACGCTGAGGGTTCGGTCTCGGAGGAGGACGTTGAAGGCAACAATAAACCTCATTCGAACGAGGCGACGGACAACGACAGTGACGTCTCCGATGAAGAGTAAGCCTATTTTTCATTTTGCTAAGTACTAGACTACCAAATTTCCATTAAAACGTTGCAATTCGACTACATTGTGAATGAAAACCGGGGAATATAATTTATATTTGATCATTATTTGTCCAACAAACCAAGAAACATTGTTTCAGGAACGAAGTTGAACGGGAATTCATCACCAAAGTGCCCGATGCGATTATCGCCTCCCATATCAACCAGACATTCGGTAACAAGTGAGTCATTGTGCCCTTCTCTTCCTTTTTTTTACTTTCTATTCTATACGCGTTCGAAAAATCGATGTCGCTTCTTGATAAGCGATCATTGTCGTTTTCCCCTGATCAATTCTTCCTTTTTATATGACTGCCTCGTTCTTTTATCAGAATAAATTTCATTTATTCCGCTTTGTTCAGGAAAACGTTCAGCTGTCCTCGAGTGAAGTCTGATCTCAAGACAGGAACGATGATTGGAGATCTCTCACCAGAGGATATCTCTTTCATTGCGTCAATGGGTGACGGCGTTGCGGTTAGTTGCATTTCCCTTCCCGGGATTTCTCCGGTTTCTTCCTTGCAAATGCATCTCCTATTTCAAGCTGTGAATTATTCTGTAATGGAAAAGGCTATGAACCCAAGCATTTTAATTTCCATTCGGGGACCAAAAATGTGTAGCTGTCTGAGACTGGTAACCACGTTTGAAAGGGGTAAGCATGGGTCTGACAACCGGCCCAGTTGTTGCGAAAATCTATGAATGTATCCCACAGTTTCAGCACTTTCTATGCCAACCGCCTTCTGATCGGTTGGTATTTCCAGTTAATTATAGTTCACGTTGTGTTCGTTCACGCAGCGCATGTTATGTTCCAAAAATAGTGTCTGACTCTCTTTGTTTTGCACACTCTCTCGCTGGTCTGACAGCCAGAGAGAGCACGTAGAACGGAGAGAGTCAGGCCACCTCGCTTCCCGTACTTCTCGGTTCCTATCAGTGCTTTACTATCGATTTTATTCCTACCGTAACCGTCCCTTTTCCAGTCGGGAATCGGCCTCTTCGATAAGCACATGGACGTGGAATTTCGCGGAGCTTCCTTCGCTTCAGGCGGAGATGCAAATATGGATGGACTCGTCACTATTCCCAGTAAGTTCACGCTATTTACAGTAAGTCTTCCTAATCGCAGTAAGATCTGTTATGTTGGATCCAGTCTAGCCCTCGCTTTCTCAAAAACAAGCCATAACAGGCGTCCTAGAAATATCGTTATATGCTCATGAAATGGGCTATTCCCGGCTTTAGAGCATTATCACACCTCTTATCAGAGCGGGACGCATCCCGGGAAAAGGGTGTCTAAAGAGATAAGCGTGTCAGACGGAAGCATTTCGATGACAAAGAGAAATAGGGAAATATATCGATCTTATCACAAGAATTAGAAAGCACAGTCTATAAAAGTGCATGATAAGTTCATGTGAAAGGAGTCGTTCACATCTGTCTTGATGTACTTTAGTACGCGGCCTCTCGTTGACAGGTTCCTATATTACGAATAAAAAATTACCTCTTACAATTAGAAAATATAGATTTTTCGGACGGTTTTATTCAAAATAAGTTTTTTTTCTTGAAAGAAACTAATTCCAGACATCCTCCGTGAGTTCTCTCCCTCTCTCGCCGGAGTGTCCCATGGAATGGGCGATCCTGACCTGTCGAAGCACCAACTCTCCGTGTCCAGAAAGGGAGCAACAACGAGAGATCTGCCCAAGCAAGTGAGAAATGCTCTTTTCTTTTTCAATGTGTAAAAATGGCACCATCATCATGGAAGAGTTCGGAAGAGTATTCGTAAGATTCGTGAAACGTAGATTTTCATGGAACATTGAAAGGATATTTTTTTTTAAAGATAATGTGGTATGTAAGTCCTATACAACTGATTGAAATCAAATAGCTACAATTCCATAGATTCCATAGATTCTGTGAAACACGATCTTTCCTGGAATCATCGAATAGTCTAATTCAATCGAAAGAGTTACCTATGAAACACGATCGAGGTTCAATTGAATATATCGTTCCTGAGCTTGCCAATTATCCTTCCACTCTAGGCGAAAGAACTTCTTTCTCGTCTCTCCACGCACTACGGCTCGCAGAGTCCCGGCATCGACAAGTGGATCATGATCATTATCGCTATCGGAACGGAGGAGGTGAGTCATTTATTGATTGGTTATCCGGACTACCGTAGTCCGGACTAGACGATGAGCTGATCGGGTGTGGGATTTAAAATCTCATCCAGAGAAACATTATTGAAAAACGCTTCCACCAGTACTAATGGGGCGGACGAAACATGGCTTTTCCTTGATTAATTTGGATGAAATATTTAATATGAAAGACACTGTCTCCAGAACTAACAGGATTGCTGAAACAAGCCTTCCCCTGGATTGATTTGATCTTTCCAGCTGTGCAGTACGTGCTCTGGCCCGGACGAGCGTGCGATCAGGGAAGCGATGACACTGCTGCACACATCACTCAATAAGGTATTAAATTTGCATTTATTCTTTACAACAATATTAGTCGATACTTTTTCGGAACTATCACCCAAAGTAGTATATTGTCTTTGCTTTGACCTTGATAACACGTTTCAGAGTTGATAATAGGAACTTTATCAGACGAAAGTTTAAAAAGATTAAAATATTGTCGTTTTGCCGTGATATCAGAAGATGACTGTAGCTGCCGTAATCCCCGCTTCAACAACAGTATCCCTCCCTGCAGGCCCTGGTGATCCTGCTCGGACCCACGCACGTCTCCCATCAGACCAAGCAGAAGAAGAACCTGCTCAAGTGAGATTTATTTATTATTGATTTTTGTTTTTGTTTTTGTGCCATCTTTTCTGAAGTCAGCAATGCGTATCAGGCGCAAAGCATAATGCGACAGCGGTGAAACTCCTATGACGATTAGGCTTTTTTTGGAAATGGAATTCCGAACGTGATTGTCAATCCCCAAATTCAATGTCTTGTGAAGTAGCAGTGAAACATCGCATTGCCTTGTGTGGAGTTCACTGACACATAATCCAGTAGGCGCATATTCTTTTTCTAAAGCAGAGATCGTGTCAGGATTGGTATGCATTACACACAAGGGAAACTATAGCAACTGTGAAACCGAACTGTCACTGTTGACTTGCATATATTTTTGTCCAACATGCATCAATTGCTGTTATAGTTGTGCAAGGAGTTATGCCATTGCTCCTTGCCTGCATTTTCGGTGTGTGGATGATTTGAGGTCATTCTCCTTCTCAGATATCGCTGCAACTGCTCGAAGCACGAACCGCCCGGGTTCATGGAAGCGAAGGCGGAGAACTGGATCAAGGTCTTCATGAAGATCCAAGCAGAGTATGATGAGCTGATGGTCAGTGCGAAATTCATTTTCAAACCCGGTTGAGATTTCGCAGTCAAGTTATCTAGAGGACTTGCATCATCGTTCAATATTGAATTCACATTGGTTCAAAAAATCAACGTAATCTTTTGTTTTAAACTTAGGTGGTTGAGGTTTCACTCTGTAGTGATCTAGGCTACTTGCACCATCGTTCAGTGTTGACATCATATTGGTTAAAATAAAAATTTTCGCAAGTTGAAAAAAATGTGAGTATGCTATTCAGATGCAAACTAGGATGATTGAGATTTCACTCTGAAGTTATCTTGGCGACTCGCATTGTTTTACAATATTTGTGCCGCAAGTCTTTGAAAATATACATTTCTCTAATTAAAAGAAAGCACGTTTCAGCGTTATATAATGATTCAACCCGGGTGAGTGAGGTTTCATTCTGTTCTTATATCGATGCATTCTGGATGTGCCCAGTTCTTCCATCTTGTGGTTTACAATTTAATTAACAACTGAATTTCAGAACACGAAGAACACGTTCGGTCTGCTGGCTTTCCCTCAACTGACGGTCACATCGAGAACGCCCGAGTGGCTGTTCCATCCCGATCAACCGATCATCAATAGGAAAGGTGAGGCGAGCATTTTTTTTCGTAACAACCGAGCCAGTTATTAGGCCACTACATATCCTTGCGCGGGGGATAAAATTAGTCTTTTGAACTGTGGTTATCAATTTTTGTCCCCTGTTGGTATTGTAAATGCATGCTCTCTTGATCAGTGATCGTCTCCGCGTGGTTTGTGCATGCGAGGAAACTATGGTGGGACAATAACATTGTAAATAAGATCTCGCCCTCTCGCTGACAAACTGGTTCCTTTTATTTTGGGAAATCGTAGGCGGGTAATCGTAGGCGAGTGAGTCAACGGTTATTAGAAAGTAGGTGATGTAATTGGGTGATTGATTACTAACGCAAGCGATATGAGCGATTAGTAATCGGGGTTTTCCAAACTTCCCGAGATGTGATTGCTAACAGCTTAATTCAATGACTAGGCGATGGTTAGTAACCAAGAACGCGTCGATAGTAACCTCGTAGAGTTCTACAATTGTATGGGATATTTCGCTGTGAGGGATTCATGTTATTTTTTAAACTGCGCTTGATAAAAAAATTCAACGACGGATGCCCATCCCCACTTGATTAGATCGTGAAACGCAGATCGACCATGATGATTAGATTGATATTGAGACACGTATGGAAATGGCATGTATCAACTGCTAACACTTTCCCAATTACTACATCATCCCCATGAAGCATCAATCGTCCCTGGTACTGAATGGCCTGTCTTGAGACCAAGTAGTGATGGGGGGGGGGGATTTATAATTACTAAAACCGGAACAAATCTGATGACCATTCTAGGCCTCACGTGTGTGGAAGTGACTGTCTAATCGAATTAGTGTAAAATTAAGCCGTAGGAATGACCTGAAATTAATTGCAGGTCACACGTACATGTCCAAGTGGCTATGGAATCGGCTGATGACGGGGGAGCGATACAATCTCTCGTCTGCCGTCCTCTCCCAGGACTCGTACTTCTGCCCATCCTCGGTGAGTGACATCGGCGCCCAAGGAGTAGCCCAATCGTAACCCCAGGATGTTCTCCTATAATTCTCTCCATTTTATGCGTTGTCTCGCTTTGCATTGCCTGACAATTGTTGTTTGTTTTATCGCGCAAAAGCCATCTATTGATATTTCACAAACACTATGCTTCAAGTAGTATCAGTGAAACCTGATACTGACATGCTATTTCATCTAAGTTTTCCTACCTAATGTTTTTTCTGTTTTTTTTTGCACCATGAGAGCTGCTCACATTGATAGCTCAAGCTCGCTTGGTGTTAAGTAGTATGTGTGAAACTTGGCTTTGACTGGTGCATTAACTTATGATTACACGGATAATTGTGCAAAAGCCCTTGATTGATGTTGCATTATTACAGTATCCATAATCAATATATGCCTGTGAGGAAAATGAATATTCCGTTCCAGGGCTGTCCGTACTTCCGGACGTCGATGAATATGCGGCGGTGCGAAATGCTCTCGCTCTCCGATGCGCTCGTGAAGAAGCTCGTGCCGGGCAAGGAATACGGAGAGGTCATTAAGGTACGGTAGCTTGATTGATCGAGAAGTGATAGACTACAGTAGATCACTGCACCGTAACTGATCACGAACTGATCTAATTGAAAAGCACTAATTAACCACCACTTGTAGGTTTCAATTGCATCAGCATTGGAGGTATGGTTGAGTTGGCCTTGCGTTTCGAGATTTTTAGTTATCTCAGTTAACACCGGAGTGAATCTTTCCCAAAAACTGCGTTACTGCTCCTCCTCTTCTATCCTGCCCATTTTGGGTTTTCTCACGGGTTTCCAAAGCCGATTGCAGCTCATTGTCAGATTGAATGCCTCCCTGTTTGATTATGATTCATAGTTTGAAGTTCGAGTTGGCGTCTCTTTAATATTTTTTTTGAGTCATGCTCTCCCTTAACACTAAGTAATTGTGTTTTCAGAAACTAACGTATCTTATTGAATCATTGAAACACAACCTTTGCTAGTGAAACGAAGAGACGCCAACCCGCACTTTGAATCCTACAGTATGCTCCAGATTTCCAATGCTCTACGGAACTTTCTGGTTTCTTGCCCCTCACTCATCTAATCGCTGTACAAGTGGGGGTAAATGATTTTGAGTCAATGCGGGTCAGAAACCAGGAAAGTGCCCGGCCCTCCCGACTACCGTACTCTATCATAGCCTACAGTGCCCCCCCCCCCACTTCAGATTCGTCGGACGCAGAACACGCTGTACGGTATCGCTATCGCAGTAGTCGTCATCTCGTCGATAGCAGCGATTATCGCAGGGACGATCATCTATAATGTGGGTTGTCGCTTATTGATTGCCAATCACTGATAGAGCAGCGAATTAAGATGAGCGCAGAGTTAGTAGGAATTGTGAAACCCGAATTGAACGAGCAGCGTTACTAACTATTAGAATTGATTTGTTCGCATTTATTATTAAGCGAAGCATGTGCACTATATACTGACACTTGCTGACTAGCTGGGCTATCTCGAAGACTGGGTGAAACCGAGAGCGTGCTGGACAATTTTTTATCAGAAACACATAACTCGGGCGAATTAAATTGGGCGCTCAATTGATGTATTGTATTCCGGTTGAAACGGGGATTGCACTGCTTTGAATAACTGTTCTAGATGCATACGGCCTCTTATTTTCAAATTTTATTTATCTATTGATTAAATTCAGATCTCGAAACGATCGGTGCGTGGCCGCTTCGATGAGGTGCCCGAGGAGATTGCTCCTCCCGATCCGCCCAAGGTAGGAATTTATTTATTTATTATTTTTATTATTGCTTCAAAATGTTAAAACAGCGATTTTCCTGCGATTTTTGAATGTTGTTGTTCTGATAGACTGAAGACACACACGATTGATTCGTGTTTCAATTACTAATCAAGTCCGGCTCGGTCTTCCTATTTGGATATCATCGTAAAAGAGTAGTAAACTGTTAGGCAGAAGACACATGCATGATAGATTCGTGTTTCAACGACTGATCAAGTTGGCTCACATTGGGACGCCCTAATTGTATTTTCGCTGTCGATTGTTCGAAAAATAACTCATTCTAGACGCCAACCGAGCATCCTGCCCCGCTCACCCGTCAGAACGCCCTGAATAGGCAGTCGACCCGACGCACGCTCGAAGTGCCCTCACCGACATACGGTAGGTGATGCAAAACAATCGATTTATTGGATACCGTACCCCTACTATCGATATGATTACCGTAACCTCCTTGATTCAGGTGTGATGGGCGTAAAGAAGATGTCGCCGGAGCGCTCGGAGAGCATGCAGCTGCTCACGGAGCCGTGAATTATCGATTGATCGATCGGTCAAGCTCCACCCACTTTTGGCATATTGCCAAGTCCATTCCTACTGGCTATTCACTAGTGATTCTTATTCTGCATTATTCGTTGTACATACTCTGTTACTACCGTATTACGCGCCCATTTCACTGCAGTATTCCGAGCACATCACACGCTACCGTACCTCGTTCCCATTTGCCTTACCGAACCACTTACTTACCGTATCCGTTTCTTGCTGCCAAATACCGTAATCCTCTGCTCCACAATTGCTTCCTCATGACACGAATACCGTATTCCCCGAATGTTGATAGGCAACTTGCATATCTCTAGGCTATGACCAATATGATGTTTTGTGATTGATGTAGTGATTCGACACAAGTAAGTGCACATCAAATGATTTAACAGTGATCTACTACCAATATTCCGATATCCATTGCACATACTAGAACATTTTATAGCGACTCATGATAGTATAACTGGTGCAGTTTCCCCCCATAACGTTCATGCTAATGTCAGTAAATTCGAAGCCATTTGTTGCATTTAGTCTTCAAAGCTTTCACACTTCCATACTAACCAGTGCCCACTGTTGTTTCGGTTCATAAATGAAGATAAAGATGCATTTAAATTATTGGTGGCATGGAAGAACATATTCGATAAAAAAATGGAATTTATCAAAACAGTGAAGAACTCTTCAGAAAGATACGGTAAATTAGAAGTACGGTATGTTTCAAATGAAACCTTTTCGCGCTCTTTAGTCAAATTTTACTGTATTTTTGACTTTTTTTATTGACTTTTTACTCTTTCTCGTTTGTTGAAACTTTTCGATCCTTTTTTGTTTTCTGTTATATATCTTCTATTTGATATCACATATTTCCTTTTCAGGAATGGCAGAACTAGACTCAGAACCATTGAGCGCATACGAGGTCGCGCTGCGAGAGAGAGATAAGGTTATTTTCAACTTCTTCGGGCTTGCACCGTTTGATACTAAATGATAATTATTTCAGTTTTCGAGCATTCCCAACGCGCCAAGCTACGGCGCCATTACTGCAGTTCTCACTCGCCAGTTGGACGTTACCGTCGCCATGTCCAATCCGCAGCTTCGCCATACAGTCAGTCGCATTCACCCCTTTGCAACAACACGGATCACAATTATAATGTGGACTGAAACTGATACCAAAGCGAAATTGTGTGCTTGAGGACCTCGGGTCCTTGCTCGATTCGATGCGCGACGACATCTACCTCGCCAATGATACCAAGCCAGCCGACAAAATCGATAGCGAGTGAGCTTTTTAGCCTTTTATCTTCATTTATGTATGGTTTTTTCTTTTATAAATAAAAATCAATAGTCAGGCGTTCATTAGAAAACAACTTTTTAGAAAAAAAAAATGCAAAACCCTATCGCGATACTCTAATCATAACATTTGCAGGATGGAGGCGGTTCGTAAGATGGTGTGCGGCGCGGGGGAAGCTTTCCATGCCATGGCCTCCCGTCTGCTCAACATCAACGTCCTCGCCGTAAGCGCGGAAGTGAGTTTGTGCTGGGTCAGAATTGCCCTAGTGTTTTTTAAACCAAAACCCAGTGCCAGAACGATCTTTGAAAGCCACCAGTGCACGGCACCTATTTGGAAAAGCATGCAGTTGAGGGAGGGGAGCTGGGCATCATTTCGAAAATGGTCCTTTCAGAAAGCTGCTAATGAGGCGATGCAAACGATGGATGATGAGATGGATACGGCTCCCAAGGACGAAATGGTTCGTATCGATAGGTTTATTATTGTTTACTGTTGTTTTGGCACTACCGTACTCGGTGTTTCCTTTGTGCACCACCAGGCGTGGCTATGTCAGGACAACTGTAAACCTTTTTAATATTAGAAGACCAGATGGGACCTATTTCACCTAGTCTAAAATAGCGCAGCTGTATTCTAATGAAGGTAAAGTAGTGCCATTATTTATATATTTCTTTTAAATATATATTTCAATAATATGATGATTTTAGGGCGATGAGTGCGATTTCAAAGACGACCTCGAGCTGTTGGCACCCGAGCAGATGGAGCCATGGGGAGACGGCGATGTTCCTTTCGAGGTTAATTCACTGTTGCACTATTGGCCGCTAGATCGTATGTAGCTCCGCAGACCGTGCTCCCCAATCACTATATAAGGATACTTTTCGAAAAATATTATCATATCATTTACTAATTAACATAAATGTCAGCTTCGTCCGATGGAGATGGAAGAGTTTTCCCCTATGGACTTGGACGCTATGCCTCACGAGGTGTATCAGGAGGGGGATAGCTACACTTGCAAAGTGATCAAGGTTAGTTTTATTACTTATATTTTATTGTTCATCATTTTATTGTTTTAAAAATTAATTTTTGACTATTTCTGCTTAAAATCAACGCTCTACCGCTCAAATATTCGAAATTTGTGCCTATTTGAACGGACCATCGTCAAAGTTCCTCTAGGACGTCGGCACTCAGACGGAGCCCATGGATGAAGGAAAGAATGAGACCAAGCCGGTGTTCAAGAAGAGAGGCGGACTGAGAAAGATAAAGGTTAGCATGGATATTTTTCCTCAATTCTCATGTTTTCGCACGGACCAGACCTCCGAAAACTACCTGAAACAGCATGCATTGCAGCATGATTTGCTATGTTTGAGAGCTAACATGTAGCTTTTGAAGAAGTCATGAAAACATGCCCGGGGTAAGGAGGAAAACACGGATGAACATAACCGGACATCGACATTTTAGAACGAGATGATGTATGATGACGAGGAGGAAGTACTGGATATCAAGCCGGCCATTCAGAAGAGAGCCCGCGCCAGAAAGATCAAGGTTAGAGCTAATATTCATGATTGTATTCCTCAATTATCATGTTTTCGTATCGATCAAAACAACCTTGTGAGAATTGTGTTGTGTTTTTAATGCAGCGCACATTGTCTCTCTTTAGATTCTAGGTAATGGAAAATAGTTTTATACTTTTTATTTATGAAATACATTTTAGAATGAGATCATGGATGATGACGAGGAGGAAGTAATGGATGTCAAGCCGGCCATTCAGAAGAGAAGCCGCTCCAGAAAGATCAAGGTTGGCGCGGCAGAATGGAGGAGGGTTCACTCGATTTTAGACCTAGAAATTGTTGATATCGGAGATAAAGGCCCCAGGTTTCTGGTACTACAACCACCGTTTTTAGCTTTCTTGCAATACGAATTTTGTTTTGCAGGGACGTCCGAATGGAGTCCTCATCATTTTAATGTCCATTTTCAGAATGAGATCGCTGATGAATTGGATGGAAGACCGCTCATTCCTCATTCGAAGTTGATCACTATACGCAAGATCAAGGCGAGCTATTTTTGTACGATTTTCCACTATAGTATGCAGCACAGTCCCGTAGACGTACACTTCACGCGCTTTCTAACTTGTGAAATGAAAGCGAACTGAGCAGTGCAGAATCGCCCAGTTATCTGTATTAAAACTCTATTCAAGTAGTCCAGTAACATTTATGTTTCAGACGGAGCCCATTGATGAGGTCAAGACGTCTTCGAGAACCATCAAGAAGACGGAGAAGGCCATGGCACTGACCAAGGTCAAGGTACGACTAAATTAGTTAATTATTATATTAATATATTATTAATTAAGCTAATTAATATACAAAATCGCAGCGCGAGCCGCTGATGTGTGTGGTGACTGGAGCGGACTGCTTCGTATGCAAGGCAAGATTTGTTTTTCCAGTTGATTCCCGACCTCTAATGCTAGTGGATAGAACGAATAAAATACATGGCAATATCAACAAGCCAAAAGTGGTTGAAGCTTGACCGGACGATCAATTGATGTTTCAGAAGCGCATCGTGCGCACGCTTCGCGGCTACACGGACCACCTGTCGAAGCACAAGGTCGTCCTCCGCACGGTAAGACGACGTTTGGCAATTGACAGACACACCACCGTAATCTACACCACGCACACTTTTTGGCGTGGCATTGATGGGAAAGGGGAGTGACACTATCAATGAATAAAGTTACAATTTCGTGTCGATGGGCTTTCGAAAATTGACACGCTTGGCTCCGCCCACTATCGATTGGTTTGCTTTCGCAGAGCGACTACTATCTGCTGTGCTCGTGCGGCGAGAAGGTCTACGCTACGATGGAGGCCAGATCGCACCAGAATGTGGTGAGTGGGGAATGGAGGGGCCCCCATGATTTTAGGTGTGAATTCAAGGTATGCCGTACCTATCATTTTTTTAGAGCTTTTTAGAGCGTCAAAGGTTTCAAGTGTGGTGAGAAAAGCAATTGTAGTATATTTTCTCGGGATGTCCTTAATGTAAACTAGGTTAATGGAGTTGCAAGATAGTGTTACGTGGTTTTCAAAATGAATGCGTCGAACAGAGACTACATTATCTAGAAAAATATATTTTAAAATATGTATAATTTATTGCAGTGTAATCACGTGGGTGATTATTGTGCCGTTCGCAAGGGCAAATCTTCCAAGAAGAATTAATCGATCGACTACCGTAACCTACAGTAATCCTCAAGTTTTGTTTCGCTAATTCATGTTCAATTCATACTCCGTAATCCCCATTTATCGAAGGTTTTTGCTTCCAATCAACGTAGAAGTTGTTCTTTACTGTAGTTTTACTGTGTATTAAATCGTTCCCATCTGTTAAATATGCGAAGAAGAATACTTTCAATCGCAGCTCACTTTCCGAGTATTTCCATTGTTTTTACCTGTAGTACAAATGATCTAATTCTCTTCGTTTCTCGTTGTCTCTAAAATGAAATTTATGGAAGAGTTCAATTGTTTTTATCCGTTGTTAGAAGATAAAGTTGTTTTTCAAAAAAAAGTTTCTCGGTATTCATTGAAGTTCACAGAGCAGTACAATAGCAGTACTGGTTGGCTATATTAATGAAAAATTCGAGCTCGAAAAGTTATTTAGGGAGATTAGGAGAGGATATTTGATAATTTGCGATTTCAATTAAATTCGACATTGAGAATTTAAAAAAATAATGTGCAAAAGTTGCGACCACGGTAGGGATCGAACCTACAATCTTCTGCTCCGTAGGCAGACGCGTTATCCATTGCGCCACGCGGCCATGTCCTACGGGGCTCATGACTCGACTCATCCCTGTACTCTCTCTCATCTTGATTGGCATGCTTGATCGAATTTCTTCTCAATTGTTCTATTAGTTAGCACCTAACATGCAACGCACTTGGACGATTTAACAAGCGATCTTCTTAGAGATACCTTGTTCGTATTTTCATTATTTCTAACACATGGAATATTGAAACAAACCCTAAGAGGATCTCTATCTTTAGAATTCCAAAGTCTACTCGAATTTACCTACACGAGCTGATTCAATACTACGAATTACGATTAATCACAGTGATGGATTAAATCTAAACGGATGACTCACTCCTCTTTTCCCTTTTGAATCCCGATAGAAAGATGCGATTGGGAGAGGCGATCGCGTGCGCCCCATTGGCTTAGTGGCAGAGCGTCTGTCTTGTAAACAGAAGGTCGCTGGTTCGATTCCAGCATGGGGCAACTCCTTTTGCTATTGTTGTCCTTAATATTTTCATTACTACGCAGGCGACGAGGGTGATTAGTCTCCATTGCATGCACTTCGAACATGGCCGCGTGGCGCAATGGATAACGCGTCTGCCTACGGAGCAGAAGATTGTAGGTTCGATCCCTACCGTGGTCGCAACTTTTGCTCCATGGCTTCATGACACGAATTGCAAATATTGCTTCGTCCAATAATCGATGAAGTAAAATATTGAAGAGGGAAGAAAAAAGTTAAGAATGGAAAAAAGATGGTGAGACCAGATGATTTTCGAGCTGAAATTGTAATTGCTCGAATTTTTAAAATGCCAGAGTTTGAGGTTGAAAATAGGTGGAATAGGATCATAGATAGTTTGTACGGACAAAACTGATGGAGGCTTTGAAAAGGCTTTTTATGTTTGAGGAATCAGCATTGATCTTTGGTCTTTGGCTGTCTAAAATTTGTGCTCACTTCTTGTAAAATTGTGTCCACGGCGTGTCCGTGAACATCCACTGCATAATCCGTCTGTCATAGCGGAGGTAGAGATTTGGATCTGATTTGGAAGTTCAGAGATTACAGATCAGAGATCAAAGATCAATTGCAATCCCTCAAATAAGAGAGCCAGACAATTACTCAGATCCCTATCGCCAGCTGCCGATCCTGTGGATAGCGAGGATGGAGGAGGGAGGGGGTCATGGCATCCCTGGGTCAGCCCCATCTATAACCGTTCCCGTCCAGGTCACTCGTTAGGTCTCTCGCTTCACGCGCATGCCATATTTACATGCTCGTAATGCTTAGTCAAGTGTGAACCCCTAAATTGTCATTTTCAGCATGGGATGGGCCGAGTTTTTGAAGGATGGCAATGGAACGACGATCAAGACATTGAGGGGCTCGCGTGATTCCATTATTTGGTCGGGCATGATCACTTATGAAATCTTCGCAATACTCAGTATCGTTCTGCATCTGCTCATCAACTATCGCAAAATCAAGTTAAAAATTTCACTGGAGGTCATTTTATCAAATTTACGTATAACAATGCTTCTTTATTTTCACAGTGTACCTTCTCTATTTCTATGGGCTGGACTATATTTTTTGCAACCACATTTTCAGCAAGCCCTTAGCACTATGTTGTTTCTCATTCTCCACGGACTGGCGGTTCCATCCTTTTATCGCGCAATTTCGCCGGATATCAATATTGGTGAGTTAGCATTCTTCCCGGAACGGTATTGTGCCATTTACGGCCGTGAACAATACGACTTGTGCGCAAGCTATTTCCGATATTATCGACTTAGCTCACCAGGAAATAAGTGAGCGAGGAATGGATAGGGTAATCTGAAGAATGAATGGCTTAGAGATCTATAAAGCCATTCTCACTGGCTATTTCTTCCCTATAATTCTCCTACGGATATTGTCTGGGCTAAAGCAGAGAAATTTCCCCAATTTTAGGCGAGTGTCGACCGTGGTTTCTAGCCGTCCATTTTGGAATGGTCACTGTCATTACCGAGACATTCGTCTTTGGCCTCAACTTCTGGCTGGTGAACAAGTTTGACTACTTTTCTGCAAAAAAATCAGAGAAGGCTTCTGTTTTACCGACTACGAACAAGAACAGGAGCACTGAGACTAATACGGTACATTTAACCCCCCCCCCCCTGATGCGAAACCTAGAAATTTGAAACGTTTCCTCATCATCCACCGTAAAATAATGTTTTCAGGTGATTCATTTGTGCAAGATAATCATGACCTCACAATTTCTCCTCTATCCGATGACCATTTGTGCCTCTCTCGTTCTCCATGCAGCTGACTACTTCAAAGTCTATCCGATGATCTATGATTACTTCAGCAACTAAGAAGTGTAAACTTTACGTGAACTATCCGTTTGGTCAATAAAAAGCAAAATGTTTCGTATTTGTATCACGTTTTTATTGTATTTGACTGATGAAGAAATTTGCATGATAAACTGTGCTACATTGAAGAAGGAATAGAGAGGAATATGTAGAGGAATATGTACATCGCAAGTTGACGCGATTACCGCGAGATGGTTAGATAGGGCAGACTTTTCAGGCTAAATATTCGATCCCTACCATCGGTCACAGGCCCTTTCATAGATGATCACTGACTTTCCTATATATTTCTCAATCACTCCGATGCACTATTGTTATTCCCTTTCCTTTTCGCAATCGGCTACTAACGATCGTGGGAGCCTTGAGGGGCGTGCCCCCCCCCCACACTGACTGGCATCCAAGAGTCATTATAAGGCCACCGTATTCCCTTATTTCTCATATTTCTCATAGTGAGCTGAGTCTTGGCAAAGGGCCAATAACATCGATTTTCTACTTCTACAGTACCCATCGCTCATTCTTGCTTCTTTCCTCTTTCTGAATCCCATGCAGTCCTCGTGTTCTCTTACATCGTGGCAAGAGAGCAAGGGGAATGAAGAGAGTAATTCTTCATTCCGAGATCCCTTATCTCGTTTTCACGCACACCTCTTTACAGGATGTACTTCGCCGAAGCCGAATTGCCCTTTGGACAGGACTTGACAATGAATGAATCAGTGATGATGGCGGTTTCTATCGCTTACACCATCGCTCTGGCCTTACTATTCTCACTCTACATGCGCAGGGGCTACGTCCGAGTGCGGTGGACTGCCCAGGTCAGTGTTATTCAGAGATACGAGTAATCGTCTCTCCTAGCGAGCTCTCTCCTAGCTGGATAGCTGATAGAGCTAGAGAAATGATATCAGCGTCTCTTCATTTTGCTCACACTCTCGCCCCTCTGACCGGTGAGAGAGTGCTTGAAGTGGAAAGACGATTTGCCGTAATTCGAATTCTAATTCAGACCTACGAAATCGTTTCGTATCTCATCTGCTCCCATGGCATGGCTGCTGCTCTTCTGCCGATGATGTTTGCTCCGACCATCGACATCGGTAAGCAGTGCCCCTTAGTTCATTTCATTTCATGTTCATTTCATAACATGCAGTCGCGCGATTTTTGATCTGTTTACTAGTGTTTACTATTGCAATTCATCTTATCGTGCGTTTGAAACGCTCAGCAAATGAGATGTGCTGGTTAGCGAGCTATTGATTGTCTGGGAGAGAGGAAGGGAGACGGAAGGGGGGAGGAGGACGCTTGATCTACCGCCTCCTCCCGGCCTCTTCCCTTCTCCGCCCCTTCGAACGTTCGTCCAAGGTCAGATACGAGTGGAATGGAAAATAATCTCACGATACAATCCGAGGCTAATTGTATACCGTTTCACAATCGTATCGACTCCATCTCAGATGAATCCCGACCGGGCCAGTGGCTGTTCTCCTTCTTCGTCGGTCTCATCTTCGTCTTATTTGCCACCCGCCTGATCGTCCATATGATCAACCTCGTCTGTTATCCACCAAAGGTAGGCTTACTCGTTCGGGATTTCCGACCTTCCGATGCTTCTCTGGGTGAACACTAGGGCTACACGTTTATGGATTTCCGACCCTCTTCCCCCGATTTCACGGACAATTTCGTGTGATATTTATCATTTTTGACAGTCGGGGTGAACCCTTGTGATTACTAGATATCATGTGTGGCGACAGACAAAATGAAGAGATTATGAGGCCGCTTGCGTAAGAATCGGAAAAGTGTCGGCACAGCGAAAAAATGAAATTTTGATATTTGATGCTGCTGAGGACGCTGATTCGAATGCGCTATATCTCATTGTCTACAACTCCCTCATTTGCATAATACATCTAATTGTGTGATTACGGTAGTTTCCGTTTTTTTCAATTGTAACTCACTAACAAATAGAGGTAGACACCAACATAGATACATATTTGGAATCGTCCAAGTATGAAGAATGCACATCTGTTACCACATTAGTGATATCTATCATGGATCTCGAGATCCAGATATCTCAGATCCCTGAATAGTGTGGCAAAATCTGATGGCATGGGCATGTAGAGCGGAGTGTGATTAGCAATCTCTGAAAGTTTGTACGTCTAAATTTATACCTAACTCTCGTGGCATCGAAAAGAGTGAGCGCGAACTGTCAAAAAGGTAGTGAAACGTGCTCATTCTCCCCTCTTTTCTCTCAAGTTCCATCTCATTTCCCTCCATCGTATGCAAAGTGACCCGGTCGCCGAGAGATTCTGAGGGAAGAGAGGGAAATGACCCGCGTTCTTCGCGATTTCATCAAAATGCACTCACTCTTTTGGGTGCCACGAGAGTTAGGTATAAATTTAGACGTTCAAACTTTCAGAGATTGCTAATCACACTCCGCTCTACATGCCCATGCCATCAGATTTTGTCACACTATTCAGGGAACTGAGATATCTGGATCTCGAGATCCATGATAGATATCACTAATCTGAAAACAGATGTGCATTCTTTATACTTAGACGATTCCAAGTATGTATCTATGTTGGTGTCTACCTTTATTTATTAGTGAGTTACAAGTGAAAAACGGAAACTACCGTAATCACACAATTAGATGTATTATGCAAATGAGGGAGTTGTGGACAATGAGATATAGCGCGTTCGAATCAGCGTCCTCAGCTGCATCAAATATCAAATTTTCATTTTTTCGCTGTGCCGACCTCTGACGAACATTGTCTGATTCTTACGCAACCGGCCTCTTATTACCGTCATCTTTAGCCTAAATATTTACTGATTTAGGCCACCATGCATCTCACGATGATCTACGTGCGACAGCCGCTGCCTATCAACGTACCAGTGGACCTGGCAATGGGCAAGGCGCAGCTGCCCACCCTGTACTTCACTGCACTGGGACTGGCCATGCATCACCTCATGATCATGTTCTTCTCGTTCGCACTTGGCGCCCTTGGCTATTACAAGGTAAAGGAAGAGGCCGGGAGGAGGCTAGTGATCTACCTGCTCCCCCCTCCCGTCCTCTCTCCTAGACAATCGCTAGCTCGCTAATCAGCACATCTGATTTGCTGAGCATTTCAAACGCACGATAAGGGATAACAACCGGCTTGGGGGGAATGGTGATGGGACAGAATGAGGGAGGCCGGTGATCGAAGAGAAACTTATCGGCGAGGTAGGTACATGGTTTTCTGGGCCTGGCGGCTCACGACGGAACGGCCATATTGTACCGTTCAATGATTGAGATTGTCTCACAGCGATGTTTTCATTTGCAGGTCTACACTGTATGCTACGATGCCCTCTCCGCCACCGATGACGCCATCTACTAATCGTCATAAAATTCGAGTGAATAATCTCGAACCTGCCTCCTCATCATTACCTTTCCCCCAACAATACTTTCTCACACTTGCATGTTCATTAATGAATGAGTTGAACTCATATTTTTGTGACACTCTTTCTCAATTCGTCTATTATCCCACCTTGTTCTAAGTTATGCAACGATAAATTTCATATTGCCAGCCGCTCATACTGTGAATAGCAGAACGCGAGAGCATCTGACCTCCCACATTCCCTCGCTCTATTATGGCCTCTGATAGGACTCTCGAACGCACCTTTTCCCGCCAATACCTCTCATACTTCTCCCCACTTGCACAATGTCCTCCTCATTAGACATTTTTGAATCACTCACATAAAAAGGTAAATGTGTTCCTCGTTAGGGCGGGCTCTTGTTGGGCGCATGTTCGGAGTTTTTTTATCACAAACTCTTTTTTTTTGCTCATTCGAGATATCGCATTTTCTCCGGTCATTTGTGCACTATGCGTTTCATCTACAATGTACACTAATTTTCAGCAGGCCAATTTCAGGATGAATTGGTCTCTATTCTGGGATATTGACTATCGGGGTCGCTTCGAGGATGGTGTGACCGTGTCCCCTATGCATCCTCTTCTATCGGCTTCTATCACCTATGAGCTGATATCAGTGATCGTTTGCCTGTACTTCCTCCGCAGGGGCAGGGAGAGAGTCAGAGTATCGCTAGTGGTGAGTAAATTGGTGTTTTTCATGATCACATCCTCATTCTATTATACGCTATTCCTCACACCTAACCCTAGGCCGATCTCTTCTAGATCCTCAGTCGAATGAAATGGATTTCCTCTTTCAGAATGGTGCGGGCATTGCAATTTTCCTGATCATGCACTGTTTCGCCGCATTTCCGTTCATGAAAGCAATCACGTCAAGCAGTTTCCAGAGTGAGTATTTCAAACCATACTAGTCCATCGTTCACGGTGCATAACTCTAATCAGTGATTTGATTTATCTTCTTTCAGGCCCCTACCGCCCGTTCGCCTACACCTTCTACCTCGTTGTTTGTGGTCTGATCGTCTCCCAGGTACTTTTCTCTAACTCTGATTCAACATAATGGCGTGCCGAATGAGCAAGGGGGGGGGGGCCCATCCACTGGAAAGCCAGTAAAAGTGGGCGGAGTTTGGGCTATCCACTGGATATCCATTACCACATCCACTGGATATCCACTAGCATTCCATCCACTGGAAAACCAGTACTCCATCCACTGGTAAACCATTAGAGCGCCCCGTGCTTACCCGTCGAGGCTAGCACACACCTTGCCTATAAGGTCCCTTCCAGCCGTCCTTCATCGGACGGCCTCGCATTCGAGTGTTGTCTTACCTGCGATCACTTGGAGGATCGCATTTTGAATGTGACTAACCACTCGTGGTCTCACCACGTGTGTGTTGGTTACTGTATGGCGACGGCTCATACACTTATCGATTAACTATGCACATCTACCGTACTCTGCCATCCACTGGAAAACCAAAACCCTCATCCACTGGATATCCATTACTCCATCCACTGGAAAACCATTACCCCATCCACTGGGTAACCATTACCTCAGCCACTGGTTTGGATGCACCCTAGCCAGTGGCTCAGGTAATGGTTATCCAGTGGATGGGAGAAACCAGAGGGGGAAGACCGTCCATGGGACACCAAATACCAATCCTACTCTCAATTTCAGTTCGAACACATACTCCGATCGTGGACCAAGCGCACGTATTTCCCAAATGACATTGCCATTGTGGAAAGCATTCTGCCTACGAAAGTGGAAAAGAAGCCCGTTGATGAGCCGGTACGTGTGAAGTTCTTCTAGTATTTTGCTACATTGTTGTCACATAAAGCTCAATAGTAAACAAGTGCTTGACAACTCTGAATGTGAAGAATGACAGAATACAGTATTCTGAATAAATCGGGTGTCGTGCCAGATAAATCAGAAAGATAATCGACTGAATTCTACTAGGATTCGGACCATCCCCTCTAAATGTAAATCAGAAATGCTCATTCAGACCATTCCTCTCTGTGCTGTGATCACATCCTGGCAGATGACCTTCTACCCTCTGGCTCTCATCATTTCCCTGACTATCCGTGCTCTAGACTACACGAATGTCTACGGGGCAGTCTACGATCACTTCTTCCCGTCTGCATTGTACTGAATCTGACCAATTTTCACTTTCATATATTTTTGCAAACTCGCTGTTTTTGCTCTTGTATCAAGACTCTTCAGTATTAAATTTCGAAACGTAACACCTATCTAGTTCAAATATAGGAGAGAAGGGGTAGCATTATGGCAGATGTCCTTTTACCCTCTTGCATTCATCATTTCTTTAAATATTCGCGCCCTCGACTACACGAATGTCTATGGAGCAGTCTATGATCACTTCTTTCCGTCTGCGTTGATTTGAGTTTTTGCTCCGCTGACATCATTTTTCGCTCAATTTTACTGTTTTTTATTGTGCACTTTTGTGCAAGACAGCGCAAAATGCTATTCGGCTGAGCCTGGCTTATGCACGGGGCTGAGGATAACGCCGCGGGAGAAGAGTTGGGATAAGTATGCGTCATCGACCCTGTCTTCTCTGTTCTCTCTCTACTCTAGCTTCGGAGGCTCCGCCTTCTCTCTCCCTGTCGTTTCCTGAACCACCTATCATTCTCTTTGACTTTCCCCCCTCCTGATCACCCCTTGCTTCTTTATTCTTTTCCTCTGAGCACCGCTCAGTTCTCGTACTTGCATTCTCTAATAAAGTGAGTGAGCATACGAGTCGTTGTTGCTACAATTCACAAGAGCCACGTGTACAAGCGCTCACCCACACACACAGAACTCTTGGGAAGAATTGTATATTTATTGTATCAAGAAGGGAGCATCATCTTGGCCGAAAGCATTCTACACGAATATCTACGGGGTTTACGATCACTTCGTCCCATCTGCTTTGTTCTGAATTTAACCAACGCCTCTGGTTTCTGAACCTACCCCATGACCCTGCCCACTGTGTGGCATGAATAAGACGCATTCCACGTTCTCATTTTCTTCAATTTCACTATTTCTCTTGCATCAAGACTGATAAATGTGAAACTAAAATTGTTGCAACACCATTTATGGATTTCGAATGACTTAGGGGCGGGTTACGCTTGGAGAAAGATTTCTTAATTCTAAGAGACTCACCGAGGAGCATCAGGTAGAATGCCTTGATCGCTACCGTGAAGAGGCAGAAGAGGATGGCAGCGGGAGTGAGGAGACGCCATCGGTGAAGAGTGGAATGGGCGACCACCAGAGGATTCGTTTTTATACTCAGAGAACTGAAACATTATCCATGATCTCGCTGGTTTTGAGATAGAAAGAATCTATGAAACATATGCGGTGAGTGGTGAAGGGGTGAACTGTGTAGAACGGAATGGACGACCATCTTGTGAGGAATAACGATATTTATGCATCCACGGGCGAGTAGCAGGATTTGACAGTGAAGGAATGCATTTGTGTGGAAAAAGGTAGGATTTCAGAGGTATCGGCAATCTCTCTCTCGCGCCAGACGTTTAGAGGTGAGAAATAGCGTGCGAAAAGGAGAGAAACAGCTAGGGAAGAGGGTCGGTAATCACGACTTTCGGGATTGCTGATCCCGAACTTGCAACCCTAGAAAAAGGAAATGGTTAGGTGGAGAATTGCATTTATCTTGAAGAACTTCGAACAAGTATCGACATTCTGAATGGTTTTGCAATAGAAAGAATCTTTGAAACATATTTAGCACAAACCAAGGTCTGGTAATTCATCTTCCATTATACTTAAAACTCACAAGGATGAATCTGTGGATGGCGAAGAGCGTGTGGAGTAGGGCTGTCAGGGTGAAGAATCCGTCTCTTCATTCCGCGTACTCTCTCGTCACTCTGACCGGTGAGAGAGTACGCGGAATGAAGAGACGGATTCTTCACCCCGACAACCCTGGTGTGGAGATCGCACGCGAAGAAGTCCAGCGTCTCGCAGCACTGAATGAACCACGTGAAACTATGATAACCATGGCTGGATCAGAGTAATTGATGTTTGCACTAGGTAGATAGGTAGGGGCCACAAGGCAGATAGCCAATTTTGCACAATGGGACCAAATGTGTGTTCAAACTATCACTCGTGGTCCCAATAACATCATACTTTTTACCGTTTGTCGATAGCTTTTCTCTGTGGCGCGCTAGAGCCCGATAAGTACGCGCGCAACTCACTGGGAAAGAGGAGGGAAAGGCGAGACTAGAGGGAAAAAGGGCGGAGCCTCATTTGCGTGTGTCTCTCTCCCTCCCCCCGCCCCCTCGCTCGCCTCTCCCCGCGTTTCAAGCACACCTTAGGGGGACATGGTAAAAATCTGAAAAAAAATTCTAAAAATCCTAAAATATTCTAATTAGTCAATAAATTACTGTAGGTTTGAGATACATACTCAGGAATAGGTCAAATTGACACTTTCGGATCCTTTTTATCGATTTATTACCTACTCGCTGAAAACTTTTTCAAGGCCTACAAGACTTTTCTGATAGGGGATGGTAGTGGCTATCCAACGCGCTATCGGACGACCGATATGGTTGAAAATGAAGGGTGTGCTCTTCTCGTCTCGCTTTTATGCGAAATCGTGTCCGCGCAAAGTGGGCGGAGCTTGTGGCCCCTACATGTACCATACCTAATTTGAGGCATATACCTCGGTGGCATTACTATCTTGAATACGAATTGATTGGTATTTCACTGGTTCTATGTTATTATTTTAAGTGGAAAGCATGGCAATACTAGCCCACTCGCTCTAGATAGTTCCGAGAAGAATGCGTGATGAAACTCATCCCGATTCGAATAACAACTCTTGATGTTTTACCCTTTCAGAAAACGCTCTCTCGCTCCTCTGGCCGATATGAGATCTCACGAAACGAGAGAGCCCGATCATTGAGTAACGTTCTCGTCTCTTCATTTTGCAGTATCTCTGGTCAGTCAGAGAAACGAGATAGTGTTGCAAAATGAGAGAACCATCACATCTTACCTCCCTAGTAGAGTTCGAAATACGGGTAGTCGTCTCTCCATTTCTCGTACTCTCTCACCGGTCAGAGAGGCGAGAGAGTGTGCGGAATGAAGAGACGATTACCCGTATTTCGAACTCTACTCCCCAGCAGACACAATGAACAAAGAAGAATGAATGAACAAGGGACAAAGGGACGCCAAAATTCTAAAGATACTGACATCGCTGCTCTACCGTATATTTCACAAAATGGGAGACGTGAATGCGTGCTACCGGGTTGATTCTTCATTCTTCATACACGCTCACCGGTCAGAGTGACGAGAGAGTGCGCGGAATGAAGAGACGATTACCGTATTACGAACTCTGTTTGAGACAATGAAAATTCTCACGAAAAATCCATACAGTACTCCGTCTTTCTGATAGCATGGAGTCCAATTGAGCAGAGACTGATACCGAAGCCGGAGACATGAAAAACTGAGTTGAATCAATATCGATTAGTCTCTGGTTGGGAGGACATTTGAGATAGAATGCTTGTCGGGTGCTATGAATATCCCCCCCCCCCCCCCCCCCCCCCCCCCCCCCCCCCCCC